>JAJIBD010005120.1:0-164681 GCA_021461705.1 Cryptotis parvus | reverse complement strand
TTTAACTTTTATGAAACGTTTATTCATCAGCTGTACCCCATGTTAAGTACTGTTTATTTAATTTATCTGTTTTGCTTTTTGGGTCACACCCAGCAACGCTCAGGGGTTACTGCTGGCTCTGCATTCAGGAATTACCCCTGGCAGTGCTCGGAGGACCATCTGGGATGCTGGGGATCAAACCAGGACTGTATGTGGAAGGCCAGCGCCCCAACCTCTGTACTGTAGCTCTGGCCCCAAGTACTAAACGTTTATTTTTAATTTTTTTTTCCTTAAGGTTGTCTTTTTTATTATTTAAATTTTTTTTTTTTTGCTTTTTGGGTCACACCCGGCCATGCTCAGGGGTTACTCCTGGCTCTGCACTCAGGAATTACTCCTGGCGGTGCTCGGGGGACCATATGGGATGCCGGGATTGAACCCGGGCCGGTATGGGCCAGCCGCGTGCAAGGCAAGCGCCCTACCCGCTGGGCTATCGCTCCAGCCCCTATTTAAATTTTTTAATTAAACATTTTATTATACCACCGTGAGATATACAATTACAACGTTGTTCATTTTTGGAGGTTTCGGTCACATAGTGTTCCAGCACCCCGCCTCCACCAGTGCCCATTTCCCAACACCAATGTCCCCAGTTAAAAATTTTTAAAATATTTTATTATACCACTGTGAGATATACAATTACAAAGAAGTTCATGTTTGGGTTTCGATCTTACAGTGTTACAGCACCCATCCCTCCACCAGTGCCCATTTCCCAACACCAGTGTCCCCAATTCTTTCCCCCCCTCCCTGGCCTGCCTCAATGGCAGGTCTTTATTTCTTCTCTCTCTCTCTCTCTCTCTCTCTCTCTCTCTCTCTCTCTCTCTCTCTCTCTCCTCTTACACACTGTGGATTAGAGTACATACATTTAGAATACATTTAGAGATTATCATGTGTATCTTTTTGCCTGTATTCAATGCTCAGTTCTAGGCTGGTATTATCAGTTTTGACAATTATTAGCACATTCTTCCCTTATCCGTCTTACCTAACCTCTGACTCCCACACGTTTGTGGTAGATTCCACCTTTGACAAGACCTGATCCATGTTTTGCCAGACCTTGGATATTGGTTTCATACTAAATAAAAAGCTTATGCACCTCAAAAGAAAGTGACCAAGATACAAAGACAGTCTACAGAATGGGAAAGAATATTCACCCAATACCCATCTGATAAAGGGTTAATATCCAGGATATATCAGGCACTGGTAGAACTTTACAAGAAGAAAACAGCCAACCCCATCAAAAACCCCCATCAAAAAATGGGGAGAAGAAATGAACAGAAACATTGACAAGGAGGAAATTCGAATGGCCAAAAGGCATATGAAATTGTTCATCATCACTAATAACCAGAGAGATGCAAATCAAAACAACATGAGATATCATCTCACACCACAGAGACAGGCACATATCCAAAAGAGCATGAACAAGTACTGGCATGAATGTGGGGAGAAAGGGAACTCTCGTCTATTGTTGGTGGGAATGTCGACTGGTACAGTCTTTTTGGGAAAACAATATGGACATTCCTCCAGAGACTAGAAATTGAGCTCCTGTTCGACCCAGCCATACCAATCCTGGGAATAAACCCTGGTAGGCCAAAAACACAACAGAAACACTATCTGCACTTTTATTTTCATAGCAGCATTATTCACGATAGCCAGAATCTGGAAACAACCAGTGTGTCCGAGAACTGATGACTGAGTAAAGAAACTTTGGTACAACTACACAATGGAATACTATGCAGCTGTTAGGAAAAATGAAGTTATAAAATTTGCCTATAAATGGATGGACATGGAGCGGATCATTTTGAGTGAAATTAGCCAGAAGGAAAAAAGATATAGAATGACTGCATTTATTTGCATGATATAAATTATACCTATATAGGACCGGAGCGGATAGCCCAGTGGGTAGGGCGTTTGCCTTGCATGCGGCTGGCCTTTGCCAGCCGGGGTTCGATCCCCGGCATCCCATATGGTCCCCTGAGCACCGCCAGGAGTAACCCCTGAGTGTCGCCAGGTGTGACCCAAAAAGAAAAAAAAATTATACCTATATATATATTATATATATTTCTTTCTTGAGCTCTTTCTTAGCTCCACAGTATCCAGAGGGTTTTCTTCGGAAAGTGATGTAATCAAGAAATAGATAACTTCAGAATTCACTACAACAGTGTTAATTTAACTGATCTTTAAAACGCAATATCATAAAGTGTAGCTGAATTTCTAGCACAGGACTAAGATAAAGTTTAAGAAGCTTGGCCAGTCTTAAATATACACAAAGCCTACACAGTCCCTGGTTCCAAATAATAGAATACCCCAACATGTAGAGATTCCAAGACACACAATTCCAGTGCAGGAAGGTTTTCATCAGGTCACTCTGTTATCCCAGCACTGTTATTAGAAAGTGTAGTGTTTCTTCCTCTCAAAATAACACTTACAAAATCAGGGTTATAATTCAGCTTTCAATATATTGCTTATATAATTTCTAGCAATAAAACAACAATTGAAGCTGTATTGTTTACTTGAAATAAATTGAAGACCATAGCAATGACCCTTTGTACTTCCAGTCATTATTAGTTAGCTCATAATTTAGTCCTTTTTTTTTTTTTTTTGGTAATACCTGGCAGTGGTCAGGGGTTACTCCTGGCTCTGCACTCAGGAATTACTACTGGCGGTGCTTAGGGGACCCTGTGGGATGCCAGGGATCAAAAACATTGGTCGACTGTAGGTGCAAGGCAAAGCGCCTCCCCTGTAGTATCCCCACCTGCTAATTTCATGAACTCCAGTCCCAGTCCTTTTCTTTTTCTTTTTTAAATTATTATCATTTTCTAGCTTTATGCCAAACTTGAGCAAAACAGTTGGAAATTGCTCTCAATGGTTAATAATAAACTTTGGATTTTTAAAAAGTTTATTTTTTTTCACACAACTATTGTGTGATTCGGATAGTGCATGCACACACACACATTGCCTTTTTAATACCCAGCCATCTACCCAGCCATCCACACATCCATCTATCCATATTCCCATTTGTGCATTCATTTATCCACCCATTCATCTGCTTATTCACCCACCTATCCAAGCATCCATCCACCATTCATCAATCATCCACCCATCCATCCACCCATCCGTCCACCCATCTATCCACCCATCCACCCACCCCACCCCACCCACCCACCCACCCACCCACCCACCCATCCATCCATCCATCCATCCATCCATCCATCCATCCATCCATCCATCCATCCATCCATCCATCCATCCATCCATCCATCCATCCATCCATCCATCCATCCATCCACCCATCCATCTGCACATCCACCCATCCATCCATTCATCTATGAACAACCAGGCAGTATTTCCACCTCTTGGTTCTATGAGAAAAGCCTCTGTGAACAGCTTTGGGAATTTCTCTTCTATACCTTATTTTTATTCCTTTGTGCAAAAGACTGGGTCCGCTGGGATGAACCCAGAGCCACGGCAGAGCCTGACAAGCTACCTGTGGTGTATTTGATATGCCAAAAACAGTAATAATAATAATGGACCTCATTCCCAGCGAATGGAGACATTACTGGCGCCCGCTTGAGTAAATCAGTGAACAACGGAAGACAAGTGATATCAATATAATGTATTATGTATAATGTATAATGTATTGCAGCATATTGTAATACATTACTATAATGCATTAATGGTATTTCTTTCAGTAATTGGTTATTGAATGCCTAATTTGGACCAGTTACTATGCTGAATGAGGATTTAAAACTATCTTCAGTAGTTTCAGTGGGAGTGCAAGATAAAATATTTATGATGAAGTGGAAACCCTGATAGAGAAGGAAGTTTAATTAACAAGTAAATTTGTTAGAGAAATTCAGGATACTGTGGAAACAATCATTTTTTTAAAATTTATTGTTTCCATTAAACTGGTGGACATAAATTGTGAAGTGGCTCCACAGCGCAAGGAAAACAAAGCTTCAAGTCTAGGGTAAGTTCTGAAGAGCAGCTCAGGAATGAGGGTTTGGTTTTGAAGATGGGAACTAGTTCCAGTTTCTGAGCTTATCACAGAAAGTCTGTTTGTAAAATAAAAAGTATTATTTTATATTGAAAGCACAAACTTTTTTTTTTAACTTAGACTGATCTTGTGTGTTGGTTCTTTGTTTGAAGTCTCTTATTGACTATTATTTCACTTGTTGAAGTCACAGTGAAAGTGACCTTTAAAAAGTATTTGTGTGAAACAGTAACCCAAGAAGTATATATTATACTTATGTTTGTGGCAGTGTTATTTACAGTAGTGGAGATTTGGAAACAGCCTGAGTGCTTACTGACTGAGGAGTAGATAAAAAGATGTGCTGTGTTTACTCAATGAAATATACTCAGCTGTTAGGAAAGGTATAATCTTACCTTTTTGCTGAAATGGTGGCTGCAACTGGAGGGCGTGGAATAAGTCAGAAGGAGAAATACCAGATGATCTCACTCATGTGGTATAAAAAGCAACCAGACAATGGCCAATGAAAACATACTCTTGAACTCTGATGTTGTAAAAGGGTGGGGGAAAGTAGGTGGAATAGAGGGAGGTATCCAGTTGACTCTTTGGTGATAGGTATTTTGTAATTCAGTCTTACAAACCAGTGCATTTTTGTTTGTTTTGAGGCCATGCCTGGTGGTGCTCACGACCTGTTTATGGTTATTTATGGCGTTGTGCTCAGGGGTCTCTCTGGTCATTGTTGGGAGACTGCTGTGGGAATCATATTAGGGTCTTCTGCATGAAAGGCAAGTACCTTTACACATATATTATCTCTTTGACCTCCTATAAACCAATCCTAATTAAAAAATTGAGTGATAGTCAAGTTGGATGACAACTTGTTTTCTTATAAAACAATGCACTCATTATAAAAATGAGTAAATTTATAAATCATTTGTTTATAATATGGAATTTCAGGGGTTCAGCTTCATTGCTCTGTGAATGTATCGCGTGTATGAATGCCACTCTCACCCCCAAAATTCCAGTGTCACCCCATCACAAAAAAGACCCTTCAGCTAATTTCCCCCTTGTATCCTCCTTTCTCTCTTTCCCTTTTCAGAGTTTAGGAGTTTTTCTTGTCTATTTCCTTATCTTAGTAATTTGTGTTCACGATGGTGGTCTTTCACTTCCCTTACTTCACTGAACCCAGGTTACCTTAGTTTCCATCCATTTTGCTCCAGAAGCCCTGGTTTCATCTTTTTTAATGGCAGAGTAATATTCCACTGGATAGAATAAACCACAGCTTCCTGGTTTGATTACATATTTAGGTTATTATGAATAATGTTGCTGTGAACATAGGCAAATGCCATTTCAAATTCCACCCTAAAGAAAAGTACGTGGGATATAGTATAATGCTGGAGCATATGGAATTTCCACTTTCATTTTTTAAGGACATTCATACAGTTTCCCACCAGTTTACATTCCTGCCTAGACTGAACCAGATTTTCCCTTTCTTCCTTGCTCATCAACCCATTTCCAATCTTTTTGATAAAGGCTATTGGTTTGAGGTGATAGCTACTGGTGGTTTTGCTGTACATTTCTCTAGTAAGCGGTTTGGAACACTTTTCTTTTAAGTGTCATCTGCGTCTTATCTTTGGAATAATAATCTATTCATTTCTTTTGCCCTTTAAAATTTTGTTGCTGTTGGGGCCAGAGGGATAGAACAGCGGTAGGGCGCTTGCCTTGCATGCGACTGACTTGGGTTCAATACCTGGTATACCATATGGTCCCTTGAGCATTGCCAGGAGTAATTTTTGAGCAAAGAGCCAGGAGTAACCCCTGAACATTGCAGGTGTGACCCAAAAAACAAAAAAATTGTTGTTGTTGTTGTGGACTTGTGTGTTAGTTTTCTGTATTTTTTTTTTTTTTTTTCTTTTTGGGGTCACACCTGGCAATGCTCAGGGGTTACTCCTGGCTCTGCACTCAGGAATTACTCCTGGCCGTATGGGATGCTGGAGATCGAATCCGATCGGCTGCGTGCAAGGCAAACACCCCTACCCGCTGGGCTATCGCTCTGGCCCCTGTATGTTTTTAATTCTTTGTCAGATATATCAGATATATTTTTATCAGATATATGATATTCCAGTATCATACATCAGAAAATCTCCAGGTCACCTTTGGGCAATGAGTATTTTTTGTTTCTCTTGCTGCTGGAGTGGAATCTTTGAATATATCTCTGATATGTGTGGTGGGTGCTGGAGTGTATCACCTATATTTTCATTAACATTTTGTTCTTTCAAGTTTGATAATCCAAGTCTTTATTTCAGTTTGAGTTAATGTTTGTATATGGTATCAAGTCTTATCTATGCAGCTGTCAGACATTTATTTTAATTTAGTGAAATCAGACATTTTAGTTAGGGTGATGATAAATGGCTTTACTGCCATTCAAGCTTAGGGGTTTTGGTTGTTTCACATTTCTGCTCTTCCCTCCCCTCCCCTTCCCAGCTTGCTTCTTTTCATGTGGATGGTTTTTCTTGGTGATTCTCTGCATTTCGTCATTTTTCTTCTAAATGTCTGTCTCTGTTTCAGATTTGTGTTTTGTGGTTGCCATAGGGATTGTATCATATTTTCTGTATCTAAAGAATTCTTTTTTGTGCTTGTATCAGATGACCGTATTTGGCTATGCAGGTTCTGTCCTTTTCTTTTTCCCTTTTTATCTTTGCTTCCTCACATTACTGCTGTTTATTGTGCTGCTCAAGATTTGCTGATCTTTCGTTGTTGTATTTTTTTTATAGAACTACTTTCAGTGTTTTGTAGAATAGGTCTTAGTAGCTTTTTCTTGTGTGAAAAGCCTTTATTTCTCCATATGTGAATGATAATGTTGCAGGCTAGAGAATTCTTTGCTGTCTTGTGGCCTGAGACATTCCAGTCTCTAGCCTATGGGTTTTCTGCTGAGAAGCCTGATAAAAACTTGATGGCAGTGCCATTGTGTCTTTCCTTTTCCCCCCTTTCATCTTTCAATATTTCCCTTTATTTTTAACAAATATTTTATTATACCTGGGGGCCAGAGCGATAGCCCAGCAGGTAGGGTGTTTGCCTTGCACACGGTCGGCCCGGCCGGTCTGGGTTCGATCCCGGTATCCCATATGGTCCCCGGAGCACTGCCAGGAGTAATTCCTGAGTACAGAGCCAGGAGTTACCCCCTGAGCATTGTCGGGTGTGACCCAAAAAGCAAAAAAAAAAAAAAAAAAAAATTATACCACCCTTAGATATGCAATTACAAGATGTCCATGTTTGAATTTTGGCAGTGTTCCAACACCCATCCCTCCAACCCTGCCCATCTCACATCACCAGTATCCCCGACTCCTTCCCCCTTCCCCCAGACTGCCTCCATGGCAGGTTCTTTATCTCCTTTCTCTCTTTCTCTCTCTTCTTCTCGCTTTCCTTTCTTACACATTGTAGATTGTAATATATTCTAGAACATGATTGGTTCCACTAGTTTGATGTCCTGGGTCCAGACCATGAAAATGGTGACTATTATGGTGAGCGAGTCTCATCTGGCTGCTTCTGAGGCCCTACAGAGTTGATGGGCCCA
This sequence comes from Cryptotis parvus, assembly GCA_021461705.1. NCBI lineage: Eukaryota > Metazoa > Chordata > Mammalia > Eulipotyphla > Soricidae > Cryptotis > Cryptotis parvus. The sequence goes on along the minus strand of JAJIBD010005120.1, from coordinate 157,110 downwards.
CTTCCAAAACCCATCTTGCCTCCTGGGAGCCTCATGGTCAGCTGAGCTAGGGGAGAACCGTATGGCAGCTCTCCCGTGCATCTGAGTCTCTGCATCATGGCCGAGAGCCCTAGGCAGTTGGTGGGCAGGGCCACCAGGCCTCTGGGATCGGTCAGAGAGGGAGGGGGTACCCCAGCTCCATCTCCAGGAACTGGTGACTTCCGCCTCTGAGAGCCGCCTACCTGGGCTCGAACTCCCGCTGCTCTGAGCTGGTCTTGAGATCAGGGTCTCTTTTGCTTGGGCTCTGATGAGCTGTGGGGTCCAGACCGTGAAAATGGAGGCTATTACGATGAGAGAGTCTCATCTGGCTGCTTCCAAGGCCCTACAGAAGTGATGGGCCCACTCCCAAAACCATCTTGCCTCCTGGAGCCTCATGGTCAGCTGAGCTAGGGGGAGAGCCGGATGGCAGCTCTCCCCCATGCATCTGAGTCTCTCATCTTTCTATCTCTATTTCTGTGTCTCTCTCTCTCTCTCTCTCTCTCTCTCTCTCTCTCTTCTATACTTCATGACTTGCTTTACGGTTTATGATGCAATTATCTATGTGTATATTCAGTAGTGAGTTCTAGTGTGACACTATAGTTCCTCATTCCCCATCAACCTCCCCAGTTTGTTACAACTACAGTGATCATTATGGTGTACAGATGTGAAAGATCCTGGGAAGGACCTGGTCCTAGCCTACTTTGTTATCTAAGCCTCTTGTGCGGCTGAGCACTGTCACAACTGTGCCTCTGGTCTGCCCTTTGTCCGTTCATCTGGTTGCCAAGGCTGAGAGCCCGTAGTCACGCCCACCGCTTGGAGAGGGAGGAGCCCAAATCCCTGCTCCAATTCTGGCCATTGGGGCTTCCCCCACATGACTGCTTTACCCTAGGAGCTGCGTTGGTCTCGATTCCTCCAGAGACTCCATGGGCGGCTGCTGCTACGCGTGGGCTGGGCAGCGCAGCTGTGTGTCTGGTCTGTCCCTTATCCAGTTCATCTCTATTGTTACTGTTTTTGGCATATCGAATACACCACTGGTAGCTTGCCTGGCTCAGCTATGGCTCTGGGTTCATCCCAGGGGGCCCAGTCTTTTCCTTTGTCAGACCATCTGCCATCCAGGGCCCACAGGGCAGAGCCCTGGGGGTGTAGACAAGCCTATCTCCTGTCTGCCACCTGAGAACACAGCTGGGCACCGCAGCCACACCTGCAACACCTCAAGGGGCAGGTGGCCCTTTCTTTATTTTTGACTTGGATAATTTGGCAGTGTTATGTCTTGGTGCAGGTCAATTTGGCTATAAAATTTGCATATTTTCTTTTCTTCCTAGATAATTTTTTGTTGTTGTTGTTTGTTTTTGCTTTTTTGAGTCACATCTCGCAATGCTCAGGGGGTTACTCCTGGCTCTGCACTCAGGAATTACTCCTGGTGGTGCTCCGGGACCATATGGGATTCCGGAGGCCGAACCTGGGTCAGCCATGTGCAAGGCAAATGCCTTACCTGTTGGACTATTGCTCCTTTTCTTTGGCATGGAGGGGGAGTTCTCAGCTATTTTTTCTCGTGAGTATGGTCTCTGCTCTCTCCATAACTTAAATTCTTAATGGAGCCTGATATTTTTGCGTAGATTCCTTCGGTTTTCCTGAGTCTTCGTTCTCTTCTGTGGGGGCATTGATGTGCTTGTGTCTTCAGTTTCCCACCTTGTTTCCTTGGTGAGATTGCGTCTGCTGTGCTAGCCATGTCTGATCAAATTTCTTTGGCTGTGCGATTCTTACCTAAGGGCTCTGCAGTTGTTATTTTTTTTTTCAATCTTGGTGAAATGCCCCCTGTGCTCTTGTAGTTCTTTTTGCTATCTTGGGTATCTTGCTTCTGAGTGTTGAGTCGAAATTCTGAGTTTAACTTTGTTGAGATTGCTCTTCTGTGTTTTTGGTCTGTTACCTCCTCTCAGTTCTGTGTTTTTGGTCTGTTACCTCCTCTCAGTTCTGTGTCTTTAACTTTGCCCTCTAGAGGTCTGTCATTTTCTTTGAGGAGTTTCACTTTATTTTTATAGCCGTTGCAGAAGTTATCTGTTTATGAATCTGGGTTAACTTCTTTGGTTTTCCTGGGATGTAACTTTGCTGTGAAATTCCTTATTTCTGAAACTGGTGGGGAGAGAGGAGGAATTCTCCTTTTTGTCTGAAACTGTGATGGAGGGGGAAGGGAGGATGGCAGTGAGGAGATTGAAAACCTCAGTTGATTATTTAACAGGGCTGTGAGGTGGGAACTGGGCACACAGCATGAGAGAGAGCGGAGGGGAAAGGAGGGGAGAGGATAGGAGAGACTGAGACTGAGACTCTAGATGAGACTCCAGTTCCACAAGAGTCTCCCTTCAAAATCTTTGCCTCTGGGTCATAGCTACATGCTCTGCTCTGCCAGTCCCCTAAATGGAGAAGGAGCAGACAGCACCTGCTCCCACATTGCAGGTCTTGGTTTTGTTTCTTTCTGCCCCACAGTTAGCTTGCCAGCATCACAGTATTCACTGCTGTGAGAATGGGCTGTGTTTTCTGTAGTCTTTCCCTTCTCTGCTGGGGCAGGTCTGTCCTACATCATGCTGCTTAGGTAGTTCTTCAGCTCTTCTGTTTTGGTCTTGTGTTCACGCACCTTCACATAGACAGATGCTCTATCTCAGGTAGACCAGACAGTAGTGACAGGGGGAAGTTTTTTCTCTAAAAGTAGTTGATTTCTGGTTGTGCTTGAACAGGAAACTTTGCTTGCCTTGGTCTGTTTTTTTTTTTTTTTTTTTGCCAAACACTGGATTCAAATACATTCTTAGCATAAAATGGAGCAGTCAAACTCCTTGGTTTTTAACCAAAAAAGTTGAAACTTGCAGCTTTGTGAAAACTTGACATTTTTAAGTTTTAAGGCAGCTTAGTGATTATCACCAAAACTTGGGAGCAACCAAGATGGCCTTTAGTACGTGAATGGATTGATCAAAGTGTGGACATTCAGATAATGGAATGTTATTCAGTGCTAGAAACACAGAAGCTTCATTAAGCTAATCTGGAAAGTACCTGCTACTTAATTCCAACCATATGACTTTCTGAGAAGACAGTCATGGACATAATTAAAAGTTCATTGGTGGTGTGAGGTGAATAGGCAGAAAACATTTTTGGGGTAGCGGAAACTACTTCATAGTATCACAGAATGATGGATATGTCACTATACTTATATGTCACTGAGTCAGAATCATAGGATGTGCAACAACACCAAAACGAAAATCTAAGTAAGACTATGGTCTAGTGATTGTGATCTGTCAGGATAGGTTTTTTTAAAATTTTCCTTAAACACCATGATTCACAAAGCTGTTCACAATAAAGTTGTTTTAGGTATTCAGTATTCAGCACCAGTCCCACCACCAATGTGCCCATCACCCCAAGCTTTTCCCTTAGCAGGTACTAATTAATTTACTTTATATTGCTTATTACAATATGTATATATCATAATGGTGTTGCTAAAGTCATTACCTTTTTACTGAGCTGTTACATGTAAATTGGGCCATCATGTTAGTTGATTTCAATTAATGAACTTATTGAACTTAGTGGGCTTTGCTCAATATTTTAACAAAGTTACTCATGTTAATTTGTTACATTCAATATTCAACCCCAGTCCCACCACTATTGCAACTTCCCACCACCATTATTTCCAGTTTTCCCAACTGCTGATTAAGTCTGCCCCTATAGCAGACCCTCAATATTTTATATTGCTAGTTATAAATAATTTGCTAAAAATGATCAAAAAATGTTTTTCTTAAAAGAAAATGAAGATTGTTCAATCTCACCAAGGAGCCATTAAGTCCTTGTATAAGAAATTACTGATACATTGTTATAGGATAGGCATTATGTGTATATATTTTGTTATTGGTTGTCGTCTACTTTACATCCATTAAGTGTGGTGTGCTACTTGATCTATCAGTATAATAGCATTTGAGGGGCCGGAGTGATAGCCCAGCGGTAGGGCATTTGCCTTGCACGCAGCCGGCTTGTGCCGGCCCGGGTTCGATCCCCGGCATCCCATATGGTCCCCCGAGCACCGCCAGGAGTGATTCCTGAGTGCAGAGCCAGGAGTAACCCTGAGCATTGCCGGGTGTGACCCAAAAAGCAAAAAAAAAAGCATTTGAGATGTCACGTGGCTGAAAATGTAACTATATGCTCCAAGAATTAAAATATCTTTAATGGGGTGATAGAGCTGGAGTAAACTTATAACTGGATGGTGACTTGGGGACATGTGCATCACTTCCAGGCCTTCTGGAAGAATAGGAAAAAGGGAGAGGTAGCCTACCCCTGACTCTGTGAAAGCCTGGCGATTTCAGACATAAAACCCACATACCTGAGTTTTACAACAGACTAATTTCTGGGGGTAACTTGTCTGAGTGGAGTCTGACCTTGAACATGGCAATTGTGCTCTGTTGGGACAAGCCAGACCCTCAGCCATCCCCCTCTGGGATGCCCCAGTTGACTCAGCCTGCACAGGGACCATAAACATCTCTGGGTAGGTTCATTCTTGGATTAAGTAAAACTTGTGATGGGTGAGGGCACTAATGGTGGTGGCTGTGTATGTGTGTGGGCGAGGTGCTTATGGGAAAGCTCTAACCTCCCTTAAACCATTCAAAAGTCTTCAAAACTGTGTTTACAGTGATTGCAAATGATAAGAACTGCTTTAGGACCATTTCTGGGCCTGAGTCCAAGGAGGCTTACTGCAGTTGTACTTATAATTCAGTTCGTGTGGACTTCTCCCGAGTGAAAAGTGACTACACAGTGACCTGTCTGGATTGTGACATTCACCTGGAAATCTGGTCTGCTTGCTTGCTTATTTGTTTGTTTAGCTTTTTGGGGTCTCATCCAGCTAGGTTCGGGGATTACTCCTGGGTCTGCACTTAGGAATTATTCCTTGTGGTGGTTGGGGAGCCATACGGGATGCTGGGGACTGAACCTGGGACTGCCACCAGCAAGGCAGATGTCATCTTCCCTGTGCTATCGCTCTGGCCTCTGGTTTAGTTTTCTTACCATGATGGTCATTGATACCTCAAAACTGAATCAGTTTAGTTAGATTTCTTTCACAAGATGATTAATCTAGAAGCAGGTTGTTTCCAGACAGAAAACAGAGCATTAATTCTCTCCATTTGAGATGTAGAATTTTGTTCTCGGTTGTTACTGTTACTTTCAGATCTGGTTTTACATCCTGGCTGCTTTCTGCAAGATCATTTGAAAATGCATTAGTGGAATCTTTCTTTTCCCAGGGTGTTCTTCATAGTTTTCCATTATTCTTGGGCATATTTTGTAGAAATTCCCAATTTTTTAGAATATACTGGACGTTCTCAATGTTAATTAATTGACTGTATACTTCCAGTATCTATAACTTATAAATCTGAAAACCAATGTGTTGTATCACTTGTCTTCCCATTGATCATCAATTTGCTGGAGCGGGCACCAGTAACATCTCCATACATCTGTCACATGCTGGTGTAGCCCAAGGGCATCTGCTCGCTCCAGGAACATAAAGAGCCTCAAACCATTCCATCAGGTCATGGGAATGAGGTTTATAGTTGTTACTGGTATTCGGCATATCAAATACGACACGGGTAGCTTGCCAGGCTCTGCCGTGCGGGTGGGATGCTCTTATCTCGAGCATTTATTGATGAACCGCACATCGAGCTGGCTATGATCAGCTCTTCTGCTGGGTGGAGCTCTGACAAGAGGGGATTCCGGATGTGGAAAATGGGGCCTTCATGGTGTGGGGGTCCTCTAGCTTCCTGTGAGGTTCTGTTGGGATGGCTGGCCAGGGAAAAGTATAATAAAGGGAATCATAGTATCAAACCTTAGATATCTAAATGGCTATGATTGGGCCTGAGTAATAGTATTGTGGATAGGGCACTTGCCTTTTACACTGCTGACCCATGTTCCTTCCCTCATTGAGTCTCCTGAACACAGAGCCAAGAGATATACCTGGAACACAGCCCTGAGCAAAACCAAACAAAATTAATGATATGATTTTAAAATACCAATGGGTTTCAAGTTTGAGCATGGGAATTCAGTTGGTAAATTCTCAATTACCTTTTCCTGCAATTTGGTCTCTGGACTTTTGTTTTTTGACCTTTTATTTATTTTGTTTACTTACTGTAGAAACAAACATGTGTAGTTAGAAGAAATAATGACTTGCTTTATAAACCGAGATACAGTTTGCATACTGTAAAATTCACCTTTCTAAAATGTACAGTTCATTAGCTTTTAGTACAGATTTATACAGCTATAACCATGTCTAATTCCAGAGCATATTATCATTCCCAAATAACCCTAATATTTATTAATTCTCGGCTTGCCATTCTGTCCATTCCCTGACAGCTATGGATCTACTTTTGTTGGTTAATTTGCTTATTGTGACACTTCCTGTAATTAGCACATGATGTGACTTTTTTGTGTCCGCCTTAACACAATGTTTCCAAGATTCACACGTTTTAGCATGTTTTGTTCCTCTTATTACTGAATCATATTATGTTATATGGATATGCTGCATATTGTTTAGCCAGTACCTATTGAACAGATGATGGATTGTTTTCACTCTCTGGTTCTGATAAATAACATTGCTAATAACATTCAGGTTGTTGTAGGCATATGTTTGTAGTTCTCATTGCAGTTCTGATTTGTATTTTCCTACTGACTAATGATGTATCTTTTCCTATGTTTATATGTACATCTCCTTTGGAATAAAATTAACTACCTTAATCCTTTGCACATTTTTTAGTTGCTTATTTGTCTTTTTATTAAGTTGTAAGAGTTATTTTTATTCTGGGTTTAGACTCTTAGATAAATTAGATTTGCAAATACTTTCTCCCATTCTGTGAGTTATCTTTTCGCTTTCTTGGGTAATGTTGGCGCAAACATTTTTTAGTTTTGGAAGTCCAGTCTTATTATTGATTCTTTGATTTCTTTTGCTTTTGCTATCATATCGAAGAAACCATCGCCCAACTCTGGCTCAAGAATGCATATTCATTTTGAATCTATCCAGTTTATATTCGAGTTAATTTGTTTTGATTTTCCTGCAAGTATATCTTTATCTCAGCACTCTTTGTTAAATACTGGTTTGTTTCAGACTGTTCTTTTGCCTTGTGTTAGTTTCCATGCCCCAGATGCTTAATATAGTGCCTGCAAATGTGCAAAGCATATGATAAGAGTGTGGTGCATACAGTTTGCGGTAAGAACCTTGCATCATCTTCATGCCAATGACTCACACATTTGTTTTCTCTGATCATGTTCTGAAATCAAGTCAGATAATCAACTGACTTTTCCATATAAGCACTAAGGTGATCTTTTTCTTTCCTTTGTAATAGAAATAAAATGTAAAATTTCACTAAGAAGCGAAATTAGAATAGTAATACAATTAACTCGTCCATACTATCATCCTATATCAGTGGTTAACAGTGTTCTGATAACCCTCTCACCTATTTATAACCCTCTCATTCTCTTTTGGTGGAGTTTTTTTTCTTTTTTTCCTTAAACCATCTTCAGTAATTGGTAAAATATATATATGTATATATACCACCTGATATAAATGAAACAGTTCATTATTTAAAAAGTATAAAAGCCTTAGCTAGCTAGAAATAAAAACCCCTTTCAAAATGTTTTATCTTTAAAGAAGCAACTTTAATGCTTGCAGAAGGCTAAGATTCCCTAAACTGCTGTTGGCTGTCCCTGAAGCTTTACATTGTTCCTTCAGATCTAAATGGTAATTTGATAGCGTACTCTTGGCAAGGTGTTCACTTCATTGAGTTTTTGAACTGTATTGCACCCTTCTCTTCTGGTTTATAGAGTTTCATTTGATAGATCGTCTGTGAGTCTTACAGGATTTCCTTCATTTGAGCTTCCTTTTTGATCATATTGCTTTCAGTATTCTTTGTCATTGGCTTTGGGCATTCTGATTACAGTGTATCTTGGACTTTTCTGTTTGGGTCTGTTTGGGTTTAGTGTTTTGGAGCTTGTGCATCTGGGTGCCTGCACCTTTCAACACTAGAATGTTCTTATCTGTGATTTTTTTTTTTTTTTTTGGGTCACACCGGCGGTGCTCAGGGGTTACTCCTGGCTCTGCACTCAGGAATTACTCCTGGCGGTGTTCGGGGGACCATATTGGATGCTGGGGATTGAACCTAGACCGGCATAAGCCAGCCGCGTGCAAGGCAAACACCCTACTCGCTGGACTATCGCTCCGGCCCTGTGATTTCTTTAACAAGTGTTTTTTTTTTTTAATTGAACTCTTCCTGTTCCTTAGGGATTCTGATGATTTCTTATATTGTTTCACTCCATCTCTTGTTCTCTCTAGTGTTGCTATTCATTTCTTTTCAGACTTCTTCCTTTGTCTTTTGTTTCCTAGAGGTCTTCTGCACCTTGGAACTTTGATCATTTCCTCACCTGATGTTGCTCTGCTGCTCTGATTGGCCATTGCATTTTTTTAATATCACATACCGAACTCTTCATTTCTATCACTTCTGATAGTATTTTTCTGATTGTGATTTTTTTTTCAGTAACAATTTTTTACCAGTAACAATTATAGACCTCATTCCCATGACCTGATGGAATGGTTTGAGACTCTTTTGTTCCTGAAACAAGCAGATGTCCTTGGGTTACACTAGCATGTGACAGGACATATGGAGATGCTACTGGTGCCCGCTCAAGCAAATCGATGATCAGTGGGAAGACAAGTGATACAAGTGTGATTTTTTTTTTTCACATCTTAAATATCTTTAGCTGCATACAACAGTGTCTAGGGCTTCTGGCAACATGGTGCTTGGTGTGTCACTTGCTCTGGTTCTTGGAGCCCTGTATGGTAACGAGCAGTGAGCCTTGGGCTCCCACATGCAGAGAGTGCTGCAGCCCTCCACTCATTTTCCTAGCCCAGTAGAACTGAACTCTTTCTCTCACCTCATACCTGCACTACATTTTAATTAGTTTTCATTTTAATGAAAACTTTATCTTCCTATGTGACTGAGGCTCAAAACCTGGAGTAACCTGTGAAACTCTTTCTTCTCCTGCACCCAAAGTTAGGAAACCCCATTTAGTTTACCTTCAGACTATGAAGAGTCTGATTACTTCAACCCTGGACTGAGCCCGTTAGTCATCTCATCGGAATTGTTGCTTTTTAGAATTTTCCGCCTTATCTCTCTGTTTCTGTTTGTGTACTTCCCTTGTCCATCAGAGTGACCATATTAAAATGATATATACAATTATGAATTAAGCTGCTATAAATGTTCATGTTTGGGGTGTGTATGTTTTTGTGGATGCTTTCAGTTCTTTTTGGCAAATTCCAGGGAGGCGTAATTGCTGAAACATATGGTAAGAATGTATTCAGGTTTACAAGACCTGCCAAAATGTCTTCCAATGTGGCTATACCATTTTGCATTCCCACCTGCAATAAACGAGAGATCCTGTTACTCCAAAAAAAAAAAAAAAGATATATAATTTTATATACTTGTGCTTGCTCTGCTTAGCATCTTCAGGTGGATATCTCTTTCACTCAAACGATAAACTGTAGTACCTTTAAGTTAATTTGTCATGTGTTTGGGACCCCAAGACCACCTGTAGGTATCAGTGGTAGGAGGACATACAACTTCCAGTTAGTCTTGGTGGGATTTATAACACAGAGGGTATGAAGAAATGCCTTAGTCAAGAGAAAAAAGTTCTTGAGGCAAAGTACAGAGGAAACCAGGACAAAGTTCCAGAGACTTCTCCAGTGGTTTCACTTCTTCCAGTAGCAAATGAACCAGTATGAGGAGGGTTCTTTACTAGGGATTCTCATTATTGATTATTCAGAGTGCTTATTGGGAGCCTTTTGTCTAGAATGTTCAAAATTTCATACTCCCAGAGAGTTCAGCTTACACCACATGCTACAGATAGTTTAGGCACAGCCATCCATTCTGGTAGTGAAGGTGATGGGAACCTTCCTGAAATCCTAGTTTCCGTGTACCAGCAAAAGGGCCTGCTGTGTTAACTCCTCTGAATGTCATGGTATCCAGAGACCTTTGAATTTTAGACAGACAGACAGACAGACAGACAGACAAATAGGTAGATAATGTAGACAGACTATCAAGCACTTGGACTAATATTTTTTTGAAATTCAGTATAATGAAAATGTTTGGGAATGATTTGAGTAATTAAAGGGAATTTAAAAAATGGGGAATCACATTCAGACATTAGAATATTTCTCAAATAATACCTTGGTAGTAGTTCTCATTTTGTACCACTTTCTGTAATTATAAAAGTGGTTCATCTTATTGTAAGTTTTTTACAATTTCCAAAACTTTAAAACATTACCTGTAAATATGAACATGGTTCATTTTTATATATTTCTCTGTTTGGAACTGTACCTGGTGGTTCTTGGTGCTTACTCCTGGCTCAGTGCTCAGTGGTTATTCCTAGCGGCGCTGGGAATTGAACCAGGGCAAGCTGCTATACTGTCTCTGTGGCCACGACCTGCTATTTTAAAACCCATGATTTTTTTTCTTTATTTTTCCCCATTTTTATGTTTTATTTTTATGTTTAATTTGAATTTTTCCATTTGGTGTTTACTATGATGTATAACTAACCTTTTATCTTTTACTTTTTTTAATAGGCCAAGATGCTGAGTTATCAGGGACACTTTCACTAGTTTTGACACAGTGCTGTAAAAGAATAAAGGATACTGTCCAGAAGTTGGCTTCAGACCACAAAGACATCCACAGCAGCGTTTCACGGGTTGGAAAAGCCATCGATAAGGTATGGTGCTGATGCAGGGGTTGGGCAGTTTTTGGCGCTCCTCCTTCATCTTGTCGCTACTTCAAAACACTCCCTCAAGTTACGCCATATCTTTCATCTTCGCTGGACTACGACTTGCAGATACAGTTTTACATTGTTGGCTTTTGATTTTGACCGTAGCTGGTGGTGCTCGGGCCTTGCGGTGCTGGGAATCCAACCAGGGCTGTCCCCATGCACATCTGGTGCGGTAGCCCCTGTGCTGTCTCTCTAGCCATTTGTTTTGATTTGGGACCAAACCTGGTGGTGCTGGGGTTTACTCCTGGCTTGCAGTGCTAGGGGCTCACTGCTGATGGTACTCATGGAGATCCCAAAGAGCAGGGATCTGACTGGGCATGCACCCTAGCCAGTGAGCTGGCCCTGCAGCCCACTCTGTTATTCTTAAAGGTTCCCATTGTGATGGCTTACAAAAAACTTTTTAAAAACGACCTTTTCTTCCGCTTTAGCGTTTATCCATTTTCTTTTATGATTAATGCATTTAGGATGATGGTAAGTGAATTTCCAATGTGTTATGAAATTTTAACGTCCTGTGAGGTAGATGGGTTATATAAGTGACTTTAGCTTCCTGTTCAGCCCCTGGGTTTGACTATCTTTTCTGAGCTGACTAGGAAAGCACGCTGGCATCAGTCACCCCTGCGTCATCTTAGCCCTTCTGTGGCAGGGTAGTCGCTTTTCTCCAGTGTTGCTGAAGAGTTAAAGACAAGCATTTGCATTGGATTATTTTCCTTTTGACATTTCTTGACCAAGCACTCTTGGACTTAGTGATTTATGGGTAACTTAACCATTTATCTGGACCAAGGTTGCTGTGACCATCTCAGCTTATTGGGGAATCATCTTTTTCCACGGTTGTAAACTTGTGGAAGACTTTTTCAGGGACAACTCTTTGAAACAAAGACACCTATTTCCTAACTAGTTATATTAGTTGCATAGTCTGTCAGCCAAAAGTTAAAGCTGTAACATAGAAACAATGAATCCAGGTGACTGTTTCATGGGTAGGTGTGTTAGAGAGCATTCTAGAGAGTGGTAGTTTTGGAAGACCAGATTTGACAGGGCCTGTGTCTAAACTGTATGCTAAGGGCTGTCCTTAACCGGGGTGCGGTATGACACGACAGTGTCAGCGACTCTGGAGATTACATAAACATGAAAACAACTTCTCACTACTCCCACAGTGCTGAGGCCTTCATTTAGCAAGTGAGGCCAGAGAAGCGGTATTGGGAGCAGCACCCCTGGTTTCGGATAAGTGATCTGACGGCCGTGGCTGGAAAGGGTTAGTTTGGCAATTGAGCGCTCCCAGAAGGAGCTTCAAGGTTGGCATACCTTTCTGGTAACTCTAAGGGAGTAGACACAACTTTGGGAGTGGCTTTGGCATCAGACCTTCCTTGAGGTTGTTTGGAGGGTTCTGGCAGGGCAGTCGTGCAGCTTGCCTCATGGCCCAGCAGAGTTTGGAGTAGCCAGCCTCTTGCACACACAGCTTTGAGAGGGAGATCAAGGGGGACACCTGCATAGCCAGCCAGCTTGGCAAATCACCCTTGGCCATCAGAGGGGTGACAGACGAGCTCTCACATTGCGCGTCAGACCTTCCCGTAGTGTTGCTATCTTCCTGTGATTATTGGTGTGCTCCAGCTTAAGAAATTCCTGCTGGCGGAACACGCAGGAGATGATTTTACTTTTTATGTTAGTGAGCAATTCTCAGAGTCTCCAGGCTACTGAGGATTGCTACTGATGGTGTCTAAATAGCTCTGGGTTCTGGTGACTAACAGTGACCAAGGCCTGGGAGCAATTTCTGTGGTTCAAGCCTGGGTGATTTGTAGAGGCCTTTGCTTGGTCAGAAGATCTAATAGGACAGGACAGGACAGGACATACTGCCATGACAATGGGAAGGACGGAACCTTCCAGGGCATCAGAGAAGGTATCTGAACTGAAATCCCAGATTCAAGGTTAGGTGGTAGTGGCCTCAACCCAGACTTCTTTGTAGTCTAGGAAGTCTTTCAAATATGCAGCAGGGTTCTGAGATATTTTGGATAGTCCTTGAAGGCAAAGCTTTTAAATGTATTTGATGTCAGAAATGGAAGGGTTTTTTTTCTTCTGTCTTTTTGCTTTTGTCTTTTGGTTCACAGCCTGTAATGCTCAGGGGTTACTCCCTGGCTCTTCACTCAAGAATTACTCCTGGCAGTGCTCAGGAACCATGAGGGATGCTAGGGATCGAACCTGGATTGGCTGCATGTAAGGCAAATGCCAAACCCTATACTATTGCTCCAGCCCTGAAAGAATTTTTTTTGAGAGTGGATACCAAGGCAGTAGTACAGAGAGTAACTACATGCTGGTTCTTTTGTTGGGGATGTGTTTGATTTGACTTCCTAATTAATTTATTAATTTACTTATTACTACATTAATATACTTTTTACTCTGTAATCTTTTTTCTTATACTTGGATGTTAATAGGGCTTTTTCAAGTAATTGTTTTTAAATTTCTTTTTTTTTTTTTGGCTTTTTGGGTCATGACATAACCCCCTGGCAATACTCAGGGGTTACTCCTGGCTCTGCACTCAGGATTTACTCCTGGCAGTTCTCAGGGGACCATATGGGATGCTGGGGAATCGAACCTGGGTTGGCTGCGTGCAAGGCAAACACCCTACCCGCTGTGCTATCTCCCCGGCCCCTCAAGTAATTGGTTTTGGTCATTGTAGTTTTATGTTCTGTTACTGTAGTTGGAAATGTAGGTGACCTAAATCCCAGATTCTTTGTATCCATCATATGGAATACATTTATTAAGTTGAAACTGATAGCTCTTTGTTGACTTACATAGTCCTGGACCACAGAAGAAAGCTTGGATATTTTAACCCAGTAATGCCTTTCATTGCTTTTTTATGTGAAGTAATATAGTTTTTATTGACACTTATTTGGAAAGATATGAGGAGAAAGAGAGAAGTATGTGTTTAAGAGAGAATACAGGCTTTGCCAGAGTAGAAATAAGCAAAAAGCAGAGACAAACAAGATAACGTGTTTAGTGGAAAACACAGGTTTGGAGAGCAAGGTTTTCATTGTTGTTGTTGTTGCTTTTTTCTTTCTGTTTGGGTCACGCCAGCTATGCTCAGGGGTTGCTCCTGGCTCTACACTCAGAAATTACACCTGGCGGTGTTTGGGGACCATATGGGATGCTGGGATCGAACCCGGTTGGCCACTTGCAAGGCTGTACTGTTACTCTGGCCCCTTTCATTGTTTTTTTTTTCTGTCAAGTATTTTGGCTGCTTCTTGGTTTGGACTCAGCTTGGAAGCAGTTACCTCACTCAGATATGCTTGAGGAATTCTGGTGGCTGATGTTGGGTAAGCCTTCTTGTCATGCATAGCTGTCCTTTTTCAGTTTGAACCCGGAAAGTTAGTAAAAGCTTCTGGGCATCCTGTTGTAAAAGCAAAGCAGATTGATGATGAACAAACACGATGAAGCTGAAGCTCTGGTGGCACAAGCTTTTCTGTACCACAACAGACGGACTTGAGTAATGAACTGGAATGCTGTCTGGCAGCTCGGAGCACCTTGTTGTGGACGCAGGTTCCCACCCAGTCAAGAGGCATCCCACAGAAGCCAGTCACTCCTTTATGAGCAGGCTGATGCTTAAGGAGGAAGATCTTTAGTACCTTTAAAAAAAAATGGGGGAACATACCTGTGGTGCTTGGTGGCTTTTTCTGACTGGGGTCACTGTAGTCTGTGCTGGGGGCAGGGGCGGGCTGTGGTAGGGATTGAATCAAGGCCCTTGTAGCTTTCTGCTCAGCCCACATTGCTAGATGGTCCCCACCCCCCATAATGCTTGAATACTTCTTGTGTTGTAAAGCTCTCTGGTCATCACTTTTCTGAAAACGTAAGCAGAAAAGAAGCTTGTGTCATTAGCCAGTGCTTTTCCTGGCTTCTGATTAATGTGACCATTACAAGTTGTTGAAGATTTACTCTTTTCAGATGCCCATAGTATAATTGTTTAGAAATAAATGTTAGCTATGAGGTTTTTATCTCAGGTTTTGTTTTTTGAGGTTTTTTGTTTGTTTTTTTTAAGTAATAATAAGTAATGTGTTGGGCCATTTTTAATTTTCTCTCCAGTATTAAGAAAATGTAGAATTCTGTCCCAAACAGAAAATGTCTCCTGTTTGGGACATTTTATTTGATGTTTTGGCTTTTTTTTGGGGGGTGTCACACCCGGCAATGCTCAGGGGTTACTCCTGGTGGTGCTTGGATGCCGAGGATTAAACCTGGGCCAGCCGCATCCAAGTCCTACCCAATGTACTATCGCTCTGGCCCCTTTCTGACTTTTTTTTAGTTTGTAAAGTCACTGTCACTGTCACTGTCTTCCCATTGTTCATCGATTTGCTCAAGTGGGCACCAGTAACATCTCCATACCCCCTGTCCCAAGGGCATCTGCTTGCTTCAGGAACAGGAAGAGCCTCAAACCAATCTTCAAGTCATGGAATTGAGGTCCATAATCAGTAAAAATGATTAGTGCTTATGATTATGTTTTAAAGTAAATTAGTGCTAGGGGCCGGAGCGATAGCCCAGCGGGTAGGGCATTTGCCTTTCACGCGGCCGGCCTTTGCCGGCCCGAGTTCAATCCCCCGGCATCCCATATGGTCCCCCGAGCACCGCCAGGAGTGATTCCTGAGTGCAGAGCCAAGAGTAACCCCTGAGCATCTCCGGTGTGACCCAAAAAAAAAAAAAAAAAAAAGCAAATTAGTGCTAAGTGATTATGTTTTAATGTAAGATGATGCTAAGATCATACTAAGATCTGAAAGTATATGAAATTTGTTGTGGGACATTAAGAAATGAAAAAGTGTGTCTTTTAGAACACTGGCCTAGTGTAATTATGTTACATGGTCTCTTTTTTGACGTAGAAGAGAAGTGAAACAGTTCTGAGGCAGCATAAACTAAAGTTTGCACGATGTAGCTTTGCTATAAAATAGTTAAAATATAAAACAGGGAAGACCATCATGTTCCTGTTTATTAATCCACGGTCTGTGGAGTTGTGTCCTCGGTGTGTCTGAGGTGTGGGTAAGATTTTGAGCAGCAGTGCAGTACCATGGTTTTCTCTGGGACTGGCACATGGTTGGAACCACTGAGAAATGAATTTCTTCCTGTTGAACACGCTCAAAGACTGATGTGCTGAGAGAGACCCCTGATGGGAATCACAGGGCACCACGATGTGGGGAACACAGTGGGGAAGGGTCCGATCCCATGGGTTGGGGGAGAGGAGTGAGTAAAGGATAAAAGCAATTGAGGATTTGCTTGCCCTCATTGAATGGGATGAAATTAGATGAAGGAGAAGCCAGGAGTATGACGAGAATAGCTCACTTATTTGAACATCAACGTGTTCGAGATACCACACTAAGTGTTTTACGCATACTTATATCTCATGATACTGTTCCTTTATTACTAATTTACACCTGAGGAAACTTGGCCTTTTGAGTCATACATACTTTAGAATCTAATTCTTAAAGTCTGTTCTTGCACTCATCTATGTGAGAAAATCAGTTAAGCCATTGCAGGGGATTGCTGATGTTATAAGGTGGTAAAGAATGGTTCCAGGTTTTTTAAAATTCTTTCCTAACTAGATGCAGTATCTACAATGATGAGGAAAATTCTGTTTAAAAAATAGTAATGCTATAAAAAGTGAAATAGGGATTATTTAAAAAATTGTTTGACGGGCCAGAGAGAGAGTAGAGCGGGTAGGACTCTTGTCTTCTGCAGCCAACCTGGTTTTGGTCCTTGGCTCTTCACGTGGTAGCCGGAACCCCACCAGGAATGACCCTTGAGCAGAGAAACAGTAGTAAGCCCTGAGCACTGCTGGGTGTAACCCCAAAACAAAAAAGTCATTTTAAAAACAATTTTTCCGAGTGAACTGTCTGGAATGGCCTATAGCTGTGACATGAGTCTGAGAGGAGAAAGGGGCCCTTAGTGAAAAAGAAATCTTTAACACTATGAGATAGGGCAAGTGTGCAATTTGTGTTAGCTCTGAGCTTCTGTTGCTATGGAATGAATAGACCCATGATAGTAGAGATGGCTCTATTAATGAAGAATGGTGAGAAAGATTAGGAAAGTTATGGGAAAAAAAGTTCTGAGATATAAAGATAATTAGATACACATTTCTTTAGGGTTGAGTTTCGATAATTACAGGAATGAAAGCTAACAAAATTAATACAGTGACATGGGCCGGAGCGATAGCCCAGCGGTAGGGCGTTTGCCTTGCACGCGGCCGGCCTGTGCCAGCCTGGGTTTGATCCCCGCATCCCATATGGTTCCCGAGCACCGCCAGGAGTAATTCCTGAGCAAAGAGCCAGGAGTAACCCCTGAGCATTGCCGGGTGTGACCCAAAAAAGCAAAAAAAAAAAAAAAATAATAAATAATATAGTGACAACAGTTATTAAGCCAGGAAAATTTCCTAAAAAATTAAAACATAATCGTAAACTCTCACTCAATTGCTAACCAATAGTTTAAGAAAGTACAGTAGTGTCAATTTTTGAAGAACATTTCACAAAAATATGGAGCCAGAGAGAGATAGTGCAGTGAGTTGTGTAGTTGCCTGGCCACACTGCTCATCCAGGCTTAATCCCTGGCACACTGCTTGGTCCTGTGAGCTGAGCAAGGAGTGATCCCTGAGTATAGAGTAGGGTAAGCCTTAAGATTGTCTGGGTGTGGCCAGAAAATCAAAACAGAAATCTTGCATCTTTGTAGTCCAAGGTGGAAGTTGATCCTTTTAAATGTATCTAGCTTAGAATCTGGAAACAACCTAAATGCCTGAGAACAGAGGACTGGCTAAAGAAACTGTGGTTCATCTACACTATGGAATACTATGCGGCTGTCAGAAAAGATGAAATTATGAAGTTTACCTGCAAATGGATGGACATGGAGACTATCATGCTGAGTGAAGTTAGTCAGAAGGAAAAGGACAGATATAGAATGACTGCATTCATTAATAGGATATAAATAGATACCAGTGTTTTACTAAATGTGGGAAATGGTAATGGCAGATTAAAACTCACCATTGAATACACACAAAGAGACTTAAGTGATAAACTCTAAATATTTGCAGGGCTAGCCACAATGTGTAAAATAAGAGGGAGAGAGATGCAGAGACAGAGAGAGAGACAGAGAGAGAAAGAGAGGAAACTGGGGTACCTGCTATTAAGGCAGCATGGGGGTGGGCGGGAGGGGTGGGGGTACATTGGTGGTGGAAATGGGGCACTGGTGGAGGGATGGGTGCTGGTATACTGTATTACCAAGAACCAATTATGAACACCTTTGTAATTGTATGTTTCATGGTGGTATAATAAAAAATTAAAAAAATAAATAAATGTATCTAGCTTAATTGGGAGTAACCATGCGTTCGGGCCTCTGTCTGCCACTGGCATGGTCTGAGGGTGGGCCTGACCCACATGGGTTGGACGCAGTTACTTGCTCCAGAATGGGTCCTTCAGGTCCCTATAGTATGTTTCTTGGAGCTTTCCAAGCGGAAAGAAGGGCTGGAACATGTGAAGCAGAGAGTGAGTAGCAGCCCATGAAACAATCTGGTCTTCTGTGGGAAACAAAACTCATGTACGAGAGAGAATTGGGGGAAAAGATGGGCAGAGACATCTTTTTGGGTCTCAGGTGCCTTGCTGCCCACTGCTGGTTACCTTCTTTAAATGCATCTCATTTGTGTAAAGAGGCAGCTCCCTCCCGGAGATCCTAACTTTGGGGCTGAAGAGATGGTGCCCGGATTAAGACATCTTCCTTTGCACACAACTAACTCTCAACTGACTCTCGTTAAGTCCTTGGCACTGAATATGGCCCCTGGAACATCGCCAAGAGTGATTCCTGAGTGCAGGGCCAGGAGTCAGCCAGGCGTGCTTTCCCTCAAGCCCTCTAAGAAAAAAGAGCTGACTCCTACAAGTAGTCAGATGCTTTCTGGTCCTCTTCATTTGTATAGGACTTTAGATTTTTGTGAAATACTACTAAAAATTTCCCCTTCTCAGTGTGAAGATTATTTTGAAGACCAGTGAGTTCTGCCTTCTATACCATCTGTCAAATTTTATTCCAAATTATGGGCCTCTATTGTTCTTATCCCTGCACACTCAGAGCATATGAAACTGCGCTTACTTAATGATCACTTGATCACTTGACATCCCGTTATTCGTTGACTTGCTCGAGCGGGGCCAGTAAAGTTTCCATTTGTCCCTGTCGTGCCAGTGTAGCCCAGTGACATCTGCTTGCTCCAGGAATACGAAGAGCCTCAAACCGTTCGTTCAGGGTCTTGACGAAGAAATCTGACCATCTTGTAGGTGGGTGGGTGGCCACGTGATCCTTTGACATCCCATGGGATCCAGACGGTAACAGCTCTAGTCCATCGGTCATCTCCAAGTCTCATTACATGTCCAGCCCATCTGATTTTTTGGGCGTTGGCAAATAAGACAGCGTCCCTGATTCTCGATCATCAGCGGAGGTCGGAACTCCGGATTCCTTCTCTCAGTTGAGTGAGGCATGATATTCCAAGCATAGCTCTTTTGATTCCTCTTTGGGAGACCCGAATAGCATTCTCGTCCTACTTTTGTAGGGCCCGGTCTTTAGGCATATGCAGGGAGAATGGTGGAGTTGAAATGATGTGCCCGGAGCTGGAGGTTCTTTGTCCTTTCAGTTATTTCTTCGATGCTCTTGAAGGTGTTCCATGCTGCTCTCTTCCTCCTGCGCAGCTCAGGTTTTAGGTCGTTCTTCGTGTTGAGTTCTCGACCCAGGGACACATAACTGCTGCATTCAGAGATGTTTGTTCTGTTGAGTGAACGGAGCATCTGGAACTAGTTCGCTTTTCATGAACATTGTTTTGTTGAGATTCAGCTGTAGACCTACCTTTCCATATTTACAGTTGAAGTCAGCCAGCATTTGTGCTGCTTGGCTAATGTTTGGTGTTATTAGAACAACGTCATCAGCGAAGCAGAGGTGGTGTAGTTGCCAACCATCTATCTTCACTCCCATTCCTTCCCATTCTAATTGTCACATGACATTCTCGAGGGTGGCACTGAAGAGTTTCAGTGAGATGGTATCACCCTGCCCGAACCCTCTTTTTTTTTTAATATTTTATTATACCAGCGTGAGATATACAATTACAACGTTGTTCATGTTTGGAGGTTTCGGTCTCATAGTGTTCCGGCACCCTGCCCTCCACCAGTGCCCATTTCCCACCACCAATGTCCCCAATTCTCTTCCCCTTCCCATATCTTGCCTCCATGGCAGGTTCTTTATCTCTTTTCTCTCTCCCTCTCTCTCTTTTCCTTCTCTTACATATTGTGGATGGCAATACATACACTTAGAGGCCAAGCGGCACAAATGCTGGCTGACTTTGACCGAGAATGTGGAAAGGTAGGTCTACAGCTGAATCTGAAGAAAACTATGTTCATGAGAAATGAACTAGTTCCTGAGGCCCCATTCACTCTCAATGGAACAAACATCTCTGAATGCAGCAGTTATGTGTACCTAGGTCGAGAAGTCAACATGATGAACGACCTAAAAACCTGAGCTGCGCGGGAGGAAGAGAGAGCGGCATGGAATGCCTTCAAAGGCATCGAAGAAATAGCTAAAAGGACAAAGAACCTCCGGCTCCGGGCACATCTCTTTGACTCCACCGTTCTCCCTGCATTAACATATGCCTCAGAGACCTGGGCCCTACGAAAGCAGGATGAGAATGCTATTCGGGTCTCCCAGAGAGGCATCGAAAGAGCTATGCTTGAATATCACGCCTCACTCAAGTGAGAGAAGGAATCCGGAGTTCTGACCTCCGTCGCTATTCCAGAATCAGGGACGCTGTCTCTTTTGCCAAGGCATTGAAAATCAGATGGGCTGGACATGTAATGCAATTTGGAGACAACCGCTGGACTAGAGCCGTTACCGACTGGATCCCACGGGATGTCAAAAGATCACGTGGGCCGCCCACCTACAAGATGGTCAGACTTCCTTGTTAAGACCCTGAAGGAACGGTTTGAGGCTCTTCATATTCCTGAATCAACCAGATGCCATTGGGCTACATTGGCACGTGATAGGGTCCAATGGAAATGTTACTGGCGCCCGCTCGAGCAAATCGATGAGTAACGGGATTCAAGTGATCAAGTGATCAAGAGGCCATCATATGCATTTTTTTTTGCCTGTATTTAATGCTCAGTTCTAGGCCGAACCCCTCTTTTGACTCGATGATCAGTTCCTTGTAGAATGGTGAGATCCTGGTGGTGAATCCGTAATACAGCTCACGAAGGATCTTGATGTATTACTTAATGATAGTGCTAATTATATGTTGAATTACAGTCCAGCTCATGGAGGGAAGCCTGGACCTTGGTATAAACATGTCTCTTACTAGAATGTAGAATCAGAATCTCATGCGACTTGGAGGTGGTGCAGACCAGGTCTCATTTTTGTCTGATACTAGAAGATGAAATAAATTCCTTGGTCTAATAACGTTCAAATCAGGTTAAATTGAAAAGGGGCGGGGGTAGAACGACCTAAGAACCCATTGTGCTGGACCAACTGATTCAATTTGTTTGTTGTTTTGCTTTTTGCGTCACACCTGGCGACGCTCAGGTTACTCCTGGATTTTTGCTTAGGAATTACTCCTGGTGGTGCTCAGGGGACCATATGGGATGCCAGGGATTGAACCCAGGTTGGCCACGTGCACGGCTCACACCCCTAACCACTGTGCTATCATTCCAGCCCAATTAATTCAATTTGTAATCGTAGTGATTTTTATACTTGTCTCTGTTACAGGGGTGTGTGTGTGTGTGTGTGTGTGTGTGTGTGTGTGTTACCAGGTTCTAAGCTAGATCTGCACTCTACTGCTACATTTTCAACCTTTTGTTTTCTGAGAAAAATTTCTTTCTTTCTTTTTTTTTTTTTTTTGGGAGGTCTCCGAGCAGTGCTCAGGAGACCTGGACGACTGTCCCTGCTGTTCCCAGCCAACAAGGCCAGAGTTTGAGATCTAGGACCTGGTACCACTGTGCTGATTGTCCCTTCAGTGCCTGGGATTATCAGGACACTTCAGCAGTGGTCTGGGGGCCTCCAGGACTGGACCCAGTGATGGTTGGGGGACCATTTGGTGCTGGGGATTGACTGGGGTCGGCCACATGTAAGGCAAGCCCCTTCTTACATTTTCTCTAGCCCCCAAAAGTTGTTCCAACTGGTATCAGATTTAGTGCCAAAACTTGGCTCTTGGGCAAACATAGCAGATAGGGTGTTTGCTTTGCACATGGCTGACTTGGGTTTGATCCCTGCCATTCCATGTGGTACTCTTGAGTACCAACAGGAGTCATCCCTGAGTGCAGAGCCAGAAATAAGCCCTGAGCACCACCAGGTGTGGCAAAAAAAAAGACTTAGCTGCCAGAGTCAGCTACTTAATTATATTTTGCTTAAGTATATTTTACTTAAGTATATTTTGAAGGTTTGCTGTGGAATAGCTCAGTAGATATTTTTTATATATTGTTTACCAGTACTTAGTGAGGTTGGGATTCTTGTTTCTAGATATACTGTGTGAAAAGTAGGCTTTGGCGTAAGTAACCTGTGAGAGACTGGAACTCCAGAGCAAATGAAAACCCTGGGTTAATTAAAGCTCCGATTTCAAGATTTTTTTAAAAGAATTTTACTCAACAGGAGTTTCCTGAATATTAATCCCTAGTATGTGTAACTGTTATTCTTTGTATCCAGAATGGTAAGAGGCATATGCCATCTTTGGGAAACTTAAGTAATCTCTCTGGTCATTCCCATATTCTCTTCTAACAGGAAGGAATGGGCTAAGGAGATTGGAGCAGAACATAAAATAAGTGAGGAATCGGGATATAAATAGAACAGTTAAGCTTATGGCATAGTTTTAAGATCTTAAACATGAGAGAAGCATGTCTGAGCATGTCATATTACCCTTTACTTAGAAAGTAAGAACTTCACAGTGCTGGTCCCATTCTTCCATGCTCTGCGCCATCTACCATTCCCACAGGGAGCACCCAGAGGAAAGAGTCTCCACCTGCAGGTCATGACACACTGCCAAGTTTATTTCCCATCCTGTAGTTCACAGAGCACATGGACCAAAGCACCTGGTCCATGCCCAGATATCGGGGGTTTCATCCTAGGACGTGAGCCTCATCATCAGCTTCACTAAGTTTAATGGATTTTTGTCCTTTAAGGGTTATGGCAGTTTCCTTTCCCGCCAAACACGTAACAGCTTCTAGGTCTTTACTTTTCACTTACTTGATAATTGGATCATCTGAATTTGTTAAGAAGGGAAAACATTTACTAAGATAAATGTGAAATCATAACTGTTGAATTTGCATTTCTTCATTTTCTACATGGAACATCTTTGTTTAACCATGAAATTTCCCCGATGGTGAATGTTTTGCTCTTATTGTTGATTCATTTTTTCTATTAGGGTGTTTATTATTGGCTGATAGGATTTAAATCAAAGAACTTTTTTTTTTTTTTTTTTTTTTTGTTTTTTGGTCACACCCGGCAATGCTCAGGGGTTTCTCCTGGCTCTGCACTCAGGAATTACTCCTGGCGATGCTCGGGGACCATATGAGATGCCGGGATTGAACCGGGGCGGCATGGGCCGGCCGCATGCAAGGCAAACGCCCTACCCGCTGGGCTATCGCTCTGTCCCCTCAAAGAACTTTTGAAGATGATCATTTCTGGGTTGTGTGCCAAGTATGTCTCTTTTCCCAGACTGTGGAACCATGATCCATGAAGTGTTCTTTGGTTATGCCTCACTGTAAACCAGAGTAGCTAGGTGTCTAGAAAGGAAATCAGTGCCTGGCAGGCGCAACAATAGTGCATTGTTCATATGCCACTTTTCATTAAAAATAGACAGGAGCATTTAAAAAGTACATTTTATTAAATAATTCTTTCAGTTTTTAAAATACTCAACTTTACCACTGTTGCCACTGCTTAATAATTATGATTTCATAAAAAGGCTTTTTGGGAAGTGGATGTTTTTAGATAGTGAACAATGAAAGCTTGTTGAAGTAAATATGTTCGTGATGGGAACAAAAAGACCTGTTTAAATTTTATAATAATGTAAAAACGAGCTTCTTATTTCTTTCTCAACTTCTAGTTTTAAAACGTTTAGTCCAGAAGCTAAGAACATAAAGCTTCATTAGAGGGCCAGAGTGATAATACAGCATGTAGAACATTTGCCTTGCATGCAGCCAACCCAGGTTTGATCTACAGATCATACAGATGATATAGATAGGTATCTATCATTAGATACCGAAAGCTATCTCTCTCACATCTGTCTGTCTGTCTGTCTGTCTGTCTGTCTGTCTGTCTGTCTGTCTGTCTGTCTGTCTGTCTGTCTATCTATCTAATCTATCTATCTTGCTTTTTGGGTGATACTCAGCAATGCTCAGAGGGTTACTCCTGTCCCTGCACTCAGGAATTACTCCTGGCAGAGCTCGGGGATGCCCGGGATCGAACCCGGTCAGCCGCATGCAAGGCAAACACCCTACCCGCTGCACTACCGCTCTGCCCCCTGACTCTTAATTTGAGAACATCTTGTCTTGTCTTTTAAAAATATGAAAAAAGATATTTAAGACAGAGCGCTAATAATAGAATATTCTCTTCATTAGCCCTTTCTTGGGCAGTTCGCAGTGCTGCTGACTTCCTGGCCCGCCTTGTGCGCGTGTGCACACAGTTTGTCACCTAGCAACAGAGCAGGAACACACACTCGTTTGTCACCCAGCAACAGAGCTGGAACACACACGCGCGCGTGCAGCACACACACGCACACACACACACAACACACACACACGGTTTTATCACTTAGCAACGGAGCTGGAACTGATCCCTGGCTCTGATGCAATAGTAAAAACCTGCAATTATAACAAAAGAGTTCTGACTCTCAATTGCCTTGCTTCAACTTCTTGTTACTATTTTAACTTTAATTTTGGCTGTATGCGAGCAGACAGTAATCTCTGAACTGAATGTATTTAGTAAACCCCAGGGATTAAACTGGAATGGTAGAAGTATGCTGCTCAAATTCACCTAATATAATGCTTTTTCATGCTTTGTTAGTATTTTCTAAGACCATCAAAATTGATAGCCCCCAAGTGTAGTAGAGATACCTTAAGTTGGAGTGTTTGTTTTTCTTAGTGCAGAGTACTTAGCGATCTGGAGAATGTTCATGTACATGGCACGCCACTATAAAACATTGTTTCAATTTGTCTACATGGTAGACCCATACATCTTAAATGTTTGAAAATCTTTTTTGGTTATTTATATGAAGGGAAAATTTCGAGGAATTCTTTTGTTTGATTTCATCAGTTACTGACTAGTGACGTCTTGTATTGCCAAAAGAAACAATTCATTTGAGCTGATGGATTTCCAAAGTTTCTCAAGTTGTTTTGTTTATTTTCTGCAGAACACACACCTGATAGAGTGAATAAGGTTGATAGATCCCTGGGAAATTTTAAGTACTCTGTGGTTCTTACGTGTAAAGACTTTAGCTATTCGGAGACCATCCTGAGCTTATAGTAGAATCTGTGATCCCTGGCTCTCCATTCCTTTGTTCATTTGAGTGACTTGTCAGGGGTCATGAACTGTGGGCTCGTATCTGCACCTTCAGTCACCCCTCAAGGGCTCTGCACTTGTCGAGAAGAGGAACAGGATGGCAGGCATCATGTCCACTCTGTGTTGTGGTTGTCGTAGAGACCATAACAGCAAAATTTGCTTGAAGAGGCATCTCTCACCAGACAAAATTGGATAAGCAGATTTAGACAGTTGTGTTTTTTTTTTTTCAGTTCAACCAACAGTCTATAGCTTGAGCATGAGGTGCTTTGTATTATTTCCATTCCTTCAGTTAAGTACTAGGCCATGAGTGATGTCTATTAAAACATGAATGAAAACCAAGACTCCAGGACTGGGGAGATGGCGCAGAGTGCTGGAGCATATGTACTGCCTGCAGATTCCTTCCTGAGCATTGCATGGTTCCCTGAACACCAAGCGCCACTAGGCATGTCCCCAAAGCCAAAGACATCTGAATAATTAAGACCTTGACAGTAACTGTGCTCTGGGATTTTTCGTTTGGAAAGAGGAGTCTGAGTAAGTTCAGATCTTTTTGTTTAGGGGCCAGACCCAGTGATGCTCAGGACCACTCCACGGTGACCTCACACTTGGGGCTCCTGCTAGCGAGGGTCCTACTCCAGCCTGTTCACTGCCCACCCAGTCTCTCTTAACCTCAAATTTTAGGTGTGTGGATCTAGTTTCAGGCTACTGACTTCTAGGACTAGGATACTAGGGGTCTGAGCGATAACACAGCGGGTATGGCCCTCGCCTTTGCATGCAGTCAGTCTGGGGTGCGTCCCCAGCACCTCATACCGTCTCCTGAGCCCGCCGTGTGTGCTCCCTGAGTGCAGAGCTAGAAGTAAACTGAGCACTACCGGTATGTTCTACCTTACAACCCCTCATAAAAAGGAAAAGAAAGGGATAAATAAGAGAGAGGGATGGATGGAGGCCAAAAAAAAAAAACACCCAAAAAAGACAAATAGCTTTTTTGTTTGGTTTTTAAAAAAGTTTTTAATTTGGAGAGAACTTGGCTTTGGCAATAATTTAAAGGGAGTATATTTTTCACTTAAGTCTAAGTGATCTTGTCTGATAAGTTTTATTTGCCTCCCCAAAATTTGCAAGGAGTATTTTAGGTGTAATGTCTGAAAGCGTGAGGAGAGACTGAAAGTAAGATTGGGTGTTTAGCACTTTCGGTCCACAGGGTATATTGTTTTTCCTCAACTTTCAAAGTTCCAAGCTGCCTTCTTTCTGAGAAGGCCCTCTGGCAACAAACTGATCTTGCTTTATCTGAGTGTATCTGTGTGAGGTATCTGTCACCCTATTACCTGATGTGAGATTCTTGAGGGGCTGCAAGAAAATTCTCTGTGGTTTAAAGGGTAATGGGTTGAAACCTGGTGCCTCGGTGGGTGCTGGCACTCTTTGGCGCCTCCTCAGCAGGGCTTGGGAGAGCACTGAGGAAGCACTCAGGGTGGGTGAGGCTGTGAGTTAAATTGGCCTGGGTCCTCGCCGGACTATTCCTTAGTCTGAGGTGCCCAGAGAATTTTTCAAAATTTTTTCTTCTGAGTTTTAGTCTTTTAAGCCTTAAAGAATGCTGTACCACTTTTTTTTTGAGGCGGATCTCTGTGGTTTCCATGTGGAAATCTGTAGTTATTTGGATTAGTAATCCCCTGTGTGCAGAGCATCATTTTTCGGTTGCCTTCAGTGATTTTTGCCTTTAGTTTTCAGCCTTTTGATTGAAAGCTGTCGGCCTTTGATTTCTTTCAGTATATCTCCTTTCCAGTTAAAGGTGTGGGTCTGTTCATTATGTGCATAAAAGCCAGAGCTGTGGCATTGAGATACTAATCCTGCTGGGGTATGTACTGAATTTCTTGAATTTGTAGGATTGCAGTTTGGGAAATAATCTTCTAATGTTTTCCTGTGGCGCTTCCCTCTCTGCTATTCTGATGGCCTGAATGTAGCAGGACTGGTTCTTTCACAGTTCCCCAGGCACCAGGTTTGGTGCTTGTTTTTCCCAGATTCCTGAAGCACTGTTCATGCTTTTCCCTCTGTTTTTCATGTTAGATACTTCCCTTTTTTTCCTTTTTCTGTCTTTTTGTTTCAGCATTTTCAGCTCTTCCTTCTCGGAGCAACTTCTGAGCCCTAAAGTCTTTGACAATTCCAGCATCTGCGAAATCTTAGCATTAATGTCTCTTGAACATCTTTTCTTGGGTTAGCTTAGATTTTCCCCATCTTCTGTATGCCCTATGGTTCGGGATCATACCCTGGGTGATGATGTTCTCAGGGTCTTGTTTACATTTTTTTTTTTTTGCTTTTTTGGGTCACACCCGGCAATGCTCAGGGGTTACTCCTGGCTCTGCATTCAAGAATTACTCCTGGCGGTGCTCGGGGACCATATGGGATGCGGGGGATCGAACCTGGGCCAGCACAGGCCGGCCGCTTGCAAGGCAAACGCCCTACCGCTGGGCTATCGCTCCGGCCCTCTTGTTTACATTTTATGGAGAGAATTGGTGCTTTTGTTTCAGCCGGCCACCAGTTACGGTCTTCTCTGGGTGTTTTCAGTGTCAGCTTTGTTTTGAAAGGCGTTCCCAAGCCTGGCACACATGGTGTTTCTGTGCCAACTAGTTTTCTTTCTTGATCCAGATGCCAGCTCTGTCCCGTGGCCCCTTTCTCAATGCCTGGTATTTGGCTGTTTAGGATCAGACTTGTACATGTGCCACCTGGAGGCGGAGTTCGTAACTTGAAGGCCTCACTTCTCTGATTCTCCTTCTGCCCTGGGAGCTTATTATTATCTGGACTGTCCTTTTGGTCATCGTCTTTCCAGACCGCAGCAACCCTAATGTATCTTGCCCACACATTCATTTCTACCATGACTGTGTCCATAAGCCAAGTAAGAAAAGTTACTGTCCTGAGCTTTCCTTCTTGCTTGGGACTCACACTCGCTGCCTTGGTGAGACCCCTGAAGGGTCTTTAGGGTGCCTCTTTGGTAGGCAGAGTCCTGAAGCACTCCTGCAGTCCTCCCTGGTTGATTACTCAAACACTGCTGTTGATACTGCTTTGAAGGAACTTTACAAGTGTCTTGTAACTTCCTTAAGGTTACTAAGCAGTTGACCTGAGAGGAAAGTCATGTAAAGTAACAACTTTATATCAAACTGGAGACTGCAGACAGAACAGTGGTCCTGGTAGGTGGAGTAGGCTGCACCCAGGCTGCTCAAGCTTTTCTGCCTGGGTCTGCGACACAGGTAAGGTGCCTACTTATATGTGGCTGACCACAGTTCTGTCCCTGTCATATGGCCCCGAGTATTACCAGGAGTGACCCCTGAGCACAGCCAGGTGTGACCCCATCAGCGCCCACACCCCAACAAACCAAAACTTTTGTCCATTTGTGACCCCTCCTCCTCCATCTCAGTTGTACCACCCAAGCTATAGTACCGGAAAACATGGTTCTGGTATTCATTTATATTCGGTTATATATGCAATTTTGATTTTAGTTTTTAGCTGTTGATCATTCAGAAATTTGTCCTTGTTGTCAAAGTTTTTCGTCACCCTCATATTCCATGATTCCATATGGGTGCTAGTTCTAGAACTGTGCCTCAAGGGTCTAGAGCTAGGGACTCCGCTGTCCGGATTTTGTGTGAGTGTATTCTGTGATATACCCAGAATGATGAAAACGCCATCAGTAACTTTCTCAGAGTGTGGCCCTGCCACTCATTGACACTCGACAGTAGGGAGATTACTCAGGTTCACCCACATGAGCCCTCCAAAGTGGAGGCTGTCAGAGAGAGAAGACAGACTCAGAGCATGAGAGGAAGGTGTGTGCTGCTGTTAGCTGTAAAGATGGGCACTGGGACAGGAGCCAGTGGTGTTGATGACCTCCAAAAGGCTAAAAACTGCCCTCAACCAACAGTATGAAAGGAAACAGAAAGCCGGGGCTGGAGCGATAATAGTACAGCAAGTAGTGTGTCTGCCTTGCCTGTGGCTGACCCAGGTTCGATCCCGCATCCCATATGGTCCCTGAGCACTGCCAGGAGTAATTCCTGAGTGCAGAGCCAGGAGTAACCCCTGAGCATTGCCAGGTATGACCCAAAAAGCAGAAAAAAAGGAGGGAGGGGGGGGGGGGGGGGGAGACAGACAGACAGACAGACAGACAGACAGACAGACAGACAGACAGACAGACAGACCCCAGTCCTGCAATGGATTCAGCCTGCAGAAACCTACCAAGAAGACCCAGGTCTTAATTTTGGGGACCTGGAGCCAAGAAACCTCCGGAACCTCAAGGCTGGAGATCTTAATTGTGCGGTTTTCAATCGCGTTAGAAAGAAAGCAAATATACCTAAAGTCTGTGAGCTACAGATGAAAAAGCTGAGGGTGGAAAGAGAGCTCAGGATCTCTCTAATGGCAGGAAGATTTGTTCCTGAACTTCAAGATAGCTCTTGAGCACTTTTCCCAGAGTTCTGTCTGCATCCTGCATAACCTTTTCCTGGGGAGAGAGAAAAACAGTGAACATACTCCAGTCCTGTGACAGCCCCTTCCCACTTACTGCTGAGACCCTGCTTTTCAGTGTCCTGCAGGAGCTGCTTCCTTTGTCCAGCCTGGTGTCGTGGCTGCGGTCAGTGGAGGCGATAGGGTGAATTTGCTTAGTCTTGCGCAGAACAGGAACCCTCAACACATGTAGCTTCTAAAACTTTAATTTTAAAAGGCACCTCGCTCATCTGGGTTATATTGGGAAGCAAGAATTTAGGTAGTAAACTCGGTACTGGAGTAGATTAGGAAGGAAGTAGGGGACTGGAGGAGACTCGGCAGAGTGGTGGTGGAGGTTTGTGGGCTCTTTGGAGGTGGTGAGCCCAGGGTCAGCTCCACTGTAAACACATTACCTCAACTGTCGTAAATTTAAGAAGGTAGCCACTTTATCTTAAATGGCAGAACTTGTTCTTTACCAGTCTCTGGTGATAAATTTTGTGTTTTTCTTAAGCATTTACAAGTTTTTTAATTTTTTTTCCCCAGATTTTTAAATTGGTTTTTGTTGGAGACACACCTGTCTGTGCTCTGGGTTTATTCCTGGCTCTGTGCACAGGGGTCATTTGGTTGGGGGGATCTTAGGGGACTGAGGCCAGGTTCAGGGGTCCTTGTGTTGGGGATTAAACCTAAATCAGATGTGTGCGAGGCAAGTACTCTCTCCTCTGTATTATTGCTCTGACCATATTTTGTCTTTTTTTTTTAATTTCCAAGCAGTAATAGGGGCATTATTTAATAAAAGAGTTTAGCTGTATTTTTAATTGTGACGAGGTCAAGCCAGAATAGTACCAACTGCCCTTTCCTTGGTTGATAAAGCAGAGCAACACTATTGTAAACTTACCATAATAAGGGGACACAGATTGGTGGTGGCATAGCAGGCATTCATTTTCCCACATCTGGAGAGAAGTTTGGATCGTGGTGTCATAAGGGTTAGTTTTTAAAGGCTTCTTTCCTGGGCTCAGAGTCTTCTCCCCCATGTCTTTGCAGTGTGGCCTGTTTGCATGGCTGCCGTAATTTATGAATCTTTTCAGTTCTAGAGACTGGGAAGTTCAAGATCAAGGCATTGGCTAATTTGTCCTTCCTAATTCTCCGTGTTGAGAGAATATAGGTGTTTGTTTTTACTAAAGGGCCACTGATCCTATTAAATCAAGGCATAGCCTTAGTACTTCATCTAATCTTTATCTCTTCAGCAGACGTTGTCCAAATGCAGTTTAGCTGGGAGTAGGACTTCAATATATGAAGTCTAGGGTACACAAATTTTAGTTCATAACTCATGGTCTTCCTTCACTACCTAACTCAATTTTATAGGCCCAGTCCTAGTGACCTTGGCTGTTCTCCCATGCCCAGGCCTCTGCAGTTGTTGGGATGTGCCATGTATGTAATCTTGCGTTGGGTGTGGGAGCCCCCCCCCAACCGTCTCCTCTTCCCTTTCCTCCTCTGTCCTCTTCTCTCTCTTTCCTCCAACCCTCTCTCCTCTCCCCACCCCGCTATTGAATTGTTCTTGCACGTATTGAGATCCCAGCTGTGGGAGGATGCAGCACCTCTGAAAACGTGGCTGCATCATTGCCTGACAGTCGGTGTTCTCGCAGAAATCATCAACTTCATGTGTTTTCAAAAATCCTCTCTTAAAAGTGTTCCTGTTTTCTCTTTCAGTAATAAATGTGCATGACAAGTCTTAGAAAAAAGACCATGGAGGGGCCGGAGAGATATTCTAGCGAGTAGGGCATTTTGCCTCAGCATGCGGCCGAACCCGGGTTCGATACCCGGCATTCCACATGGTCCCCACGTAGTTCCAGGAGTAATTCCTGAGCATAGAGTCAGGAGCAACCCCTGCATATTGCTGCTGGGTGTGACCCCCAAAAAAAAGGACCCTCCATTAGAAAATGGGGAGAGGAGATGAACAGAAACTTTGACAAGGAAGAAATCCGAATGGCCAAAAGGCATATGAGAAAATGCTCATCATCACTAATCATCAGAGAGATGCAAATCAAAACAACAATGAGATATCACCTCACACCACAGAGAATGGCCCATATCCAAAAGGGTAAAAGCAACAAGTGCTGGCGTGGATGTGGGGAAAAGGGGACTCTCATACACTGTTGGTGGGAATGTTGACTTGTACAACCTTTCTGGAAAACAATATGGACATTCCTCCAAAGACTAGAAATTGAGCTCCCCTTTGACCCAGCCATACCGCTCTTGGGAATATACCCTGGAAAGCCAAAAACACACAGCGGAAACACAATCCGCACTTTTATTTTCATAGCAGCACTATTCACAATAGCCAGAACCTGGAAACAACCAGTATGCCCGAGAACTGATGACTGGATAAAGAAACTGTGGTACATCTACACAATGGAATACTATGCAGCTGTCAGAAAAAAATGAAGTTATGAAATTTTGCTATAAATGGATGGATATGGAAAGAATCATGTTGAGTGAAATTAGTCAGAAGGAAAGAGACATAGAATGACTGCATTTATTTGCATGACATAAATATACTAGGTGATCTTACCGAAAGTGGAAATTACCACAAGCGTGTGGGAGTCAGAGGTTGGTTTAGATAGAGAAGGGAACATGTGTGAATAAATGTCTAAAGTT
Source organism: Cryptotis parvus (assembly GCA_021461705.1). Classification (NCBI taxonomy): domain Eukaryota; kingdom Metazoa; phylum Chordata; class Mammalia; order Eulipotyphla; family Soricidae; genus Cryptotis; species Cryptotis parvus. The sequence continues at coordinate 124,641 of JAJIBD010005120.1, read as the reverse complement.
CTGATGCTAACATAGAACTGAGCATTAAATACAGACAAAAAAAAATGCAAATGATGGCTTCTAGGTGTACGTAGTGCACTTAGAAGTGTACAATGTGTGGGAGAAGGAGGAGAGAGAGAGGGAGAGGAGAGGAGATAAAGAACCTGCCATTTAGGCAGGATGTGGGGGGGAGGGAATTGGGGACATGGGTGGTGGCTGGGGGGGCACTGGTGGAGGCGGGGTGCTGGAACACTGTGTGACCGAAACCCCCAGCGTGAACAGCATTGTAATTGTATATCTCACGGTGGTATAATAAAATGTTTAAAAAAAAAAAAAAGGACCATGGAAAAAACTAGTCACTGTTATCAGCTGTAGATTAGAATTGGGTATGCACCAGTGAGAGAGAGGCCGCTCTTAAAGAGCGAAAACATCATGCAGTAAGTGATGTTCAGGGGCGTGAGTGCAGCAGGGAAGGCGTTTGCCTTGCACACAGCCAACCTGGGTTTGATCCCCGGCATCCCATATGGTCCCCCGAGCACTGCCAGGAGTGCAAAGCCAGGAGCAACCCCTGAGCATTGCAGGTGTGACCAAAAAGGCCAAATAAATACATAGAATCAAGGTGATGTGCATGGCCGCTTCACGTCACTTGTTTTCTTTCTTCCTTTCTTGCAGAATTTTGACTCTGACATTAGTAGCGTGGGAATAGACGGCTGCTGGCAGGCAGACAGCCAGAGGCTTCTCAATGAGGTGATGGTGGAACACTTCTTTCGCCAAGGAATGCTGGATGTGGCTGAGGAGCTCTGCCAGGTAATGATGCCAGCTGCCAGGAACAGACTCCTTGGAGGTCTTCTGTGAACTGGAGATGGATTCACATTTCATTCTGTACTGGGGGACCTCATTTTACTAGGAATTGTTAAATTTTATTTTAGTGTAGGTGAACATTATAGTCCTGAACTTGTTACTCAGGTTATTACTTCTGCCCCAGAGTATTGGTCCCAGGTCACCAACTGAGATATCTGACGTGATTCTACGCTCTCATTTTCCTCTTGTAATGGGGAAGGTTAGTAGAGAAGAGAGAAGGACCACAAAAATTCTGTTCTGGTTTGGCTCAACTTACAGAATTTTTTTTTTTTTAGTCAGATAAATTTCAAGATAAAATTTATTTCAGGTGGGCAGCATTTTGTCTTCTGTTTCTCTTGACACAAAGTTAAGGATCTCAGCAGTTGAACATAGAGCCCTAAGAGCAGCAGGTGTGTAGTGCTGAGTGTTCATCACCATCCCAGTTCTGCTTTCCTGCCTCACTTCACCCCTGGGTGGCGACATTCCAGCTCCAGCCTGGAGATGATGATGATGATGGACCAGCATTCTAGAGAGATGACTTTCCCGAGCCAGGGAGGTTCTTATTCAGTCTCAAGCTCATGTGTTATTTGTAGCAGCCATGTGCTGCTATAATTTACACATGGAAAAATGAAGTCTTTAAGGATCAATTAATTAAAAAAACAGTGTAAAATAAACCTCTAATATAAGCCTTGTAAAATTGGAAACTGTTGAGATAAATGTGACAGTTCAGGCCTTGCCTTTGCACTTTCTGGGAATTTTCTATGTTGCAGCACATTTCTTAAACTAAATTGTGTCGTTTAAAATTCAATTTGACTGCGGTAATAAAGACCCTAGGTACCCCCTGGCCTGAGCAAAATTGAAGTATTTCTGTTGCACAGAAATGAGAGCAGTCATCCTCAGTATACACAGTAGTCTTGGAAGCCCGGGCTCCTTGCAGGCCTGTCGTTTCTAAAGCCTTTCCTCATGGTCGGGGAGGGCAGCCAGGCGTCCATTTCAGGAAGAGGAAAAATGCATCTTGCATGAGCCAGAAATTTTCCTGACTGGGTTAAGCCCAGCTTTCCTCCGTATGGTTGTGTATTCAGCTAATGTGGGCTGGGGCTGGGATTACTACCATGGAAAAGGGATGAAGAATCAATATTGCCATAGAAATCAATGTCTGAAGGAAATGACCTTTAGAGCTCCACCCCGTGTTTTGTCTTTTGGTTATGCTTTTACCCTACTTCGTTTCTCTGATTACTGCTAACCACGTGGTTGTGTCTGTGTTTTTCAGGAATCTGGCCTTTCTGTAGACCCCAGTCAGAAAGAACCATTTGTGGAGTTAAATCGAATATTAGAAGCATTAAAAGTTAGAGTTCTGAGACCTGCTCTGGAGTGAGTTATTGAGTTTGTTTTCTTTTTAAAAACTTTAAAGAGAACTTTCTGTAAGAAAATGCAATTATAAAACATTAGAGATTTTGAGATCTATGTATATCATTTAGGGTAACTTTCTGAGGAATCAAGGGAGAATTACTTTGTTTCTTTAACTAAGTTAATATGGGGAATATGCAATATGAGAAAATAGAGGTTGCTTCACTAACCAGTCCATCTGCGCTCCCAGGAGAGAACAAGGTTTCCTGCATTTAGGCTGTGGTACCACTGCAGGCTGGCATTGTAACTGAAGGCCTGTTGTTCATGCTGTCTGAGATTGATATTTGAACTTCCGTGCTAGTATTCTAGAAAAATAAAAGCCCAACAGTTTGATTCCGTAATTTGTATAAGTGGTAAATGCATGATTCCTCTGAATTTATCATTGATAAGAAACGACTGATCTGGGGTCGGAGTGATAGTACTGAGGGTAAGGGGGCTTGCCTTGCACGCAGCCAACTCAAGTTCAGTCCCCAGTACCTGATACAGTCCCCTGAATCCTGCTAGGACTGACCCTTGAGCACAGAGACAGGAGTCATCCCTGAACACTGCCAGATGTGACCCAAAAAACAAACAAAAGCAAAAATGACATTTATGATAACTAGTATCCTAGGGTAATAGGATTAGCACAGATTTCCCTAAGGGTCAGATAGCCCATATTTTGAGCTATGTATTAAATTGTTTGTACTATTAAATAGTGTTTAAAAAGATGTAATAGAAAAGGTTCTGGAGACACAGCCCACTGGGCTGGAGCATGCTGAAGGTCTGGGTTTGATAGCTCTGTGTGGTCCCCAAGACCCAGCAGGAATAGCCCCTGAGACCTGGGTGTGGCCCCAAAACCAAGAGTGAAGGCCCCTCTTGTCCATGTATCATAAAACATCGTGGCTACCATATGTGGCCTTGTACCGCTATCTTTTGATTGTTGCCTGAGAATTTTTTGATGTAAGGTTTACCTGATACTTTCTTTAAAAAGAAAAAAAGGTCATGAAAAAATACTGAGTGATAGAAGCGGTGGTGGTGCTTGAATGTCGAATCCTGGTATCTTAACAATGATCTCAAATATTTTTAATCTTAGAAAAAAAAAATGGGAAAGATCCTTATTGAATCTTTTAAGTTGGACATGTTTTTTCTTCTACTTTCCTTCAACCCATTTAACTCCTCATAAGTTAGTGTTTGACATTTTGTCAGCTCTTAGAAAATTCTGCAAGGTTCTGAAACCAGTCCAGGTGAGCTGTTGGCCATATATCCCCTAGGGCCCTCTGAGCATCACTGGCGTGGCAGATCCATCTCCCCGGAGGCCCCAAACAATGATAGCTTTAAAGGCAGAGGAGATGAATCGCACACTTTCAACTTAGGTTTTTGGTTTTGGCTTATTTTTATTTATTTGCTTTTTGTGGGGGAGGGGGATCATACCTGGTGATGCTCAGGAATTACTGCTGACAGTGCTTGGGGGACCATATGGGATGCCAGGGATCAAACACGGGTCAGCATCTTGCAAGGCAGGTGCCCTTCCTTGGGCTCAGGGATTACTCTGCAGACGCTGAAGGACCACATGTGCTGGGAATGGAGCCTGGGTCAGCTGTGTGCCAGGCAAGCAACTTACAGTACTACTTCAGCCCCTGTTCCTAGCTTACTGTGTATTTAGTCTGGAGGGAAAATAACTGTCATTACAAAGCAGCTTCTTGAAAATGCAAAGAGGTGAATAAGGGACACAGAAGAGAAGATAGCATTGTGAAGTATAAAGGCCAAAGAGAGGTATTTCTTACCTGAATCCATCTGCTCCAGAGACGAAATTTATTGGAAATGAATGGGCAAGCCATGAATATAGAGAAATTCAGAATAGTTTCTAAAAAGAAAGGGAAGCTGAAAGTAAACTAAACCTGGGATTAAATGTTGAAAAGACTTTAGCTTCTACCCCTAGAACATGGCTGTGCAGAACCTAGGGAAAGAGCACATTTGGCAGCCTTTAAGAATGCCGTGGAAGGCTGTAGACAAGTGTGCTGTGGGATTTGACAAGGCGTTTTTGCCTCGGCATTACCAGAAATAGACATACCCGTTCAGATCCTGAAACCGAGGGGAAGAACTGAACAGACTAAAGCTGTCGGTTAGCTTCTTGGGGAGAATGAGAACAGCTAATGACTACGAAAAGCAGAGTCTTTGATTAGTTTTAGAATATGAAAATTGTAATTCTGAAGCTAACAATACTCCTAGTCTTTCCAGAGATCCCAAGATTGGGATAATGGTTGCTGTTTCTATTGGATAATTGTGTAATCACCTAAGTAGCATTGTTTTGGGGTCATTTTTGTTTCATTGTGTGTGTGTGTGTGTGTCTTTTTTTTTTTTTTTTTTTTTTTTGGTCCACACCCAGTGGTTCTCAGGGATCACTCCTGGTGGCTTACTGTCTAGGTGCTAGGGATCTGGGGATCGCACCAGAGTTAGCCACATGCAAGTTAGGTACCTGCTGTACTATCGCTCCTGCCCTTTTTTTAGGGCCATTTCATCAAAGAGACCCAAAGTTCTCATTAGAATACAATGTCAGTGACCTTACTGGACCTCTTTTTAAGGGGCAGGACGGGTGGGAGAAGGGACTATGCCTACAGTGTTTCTCTAAGCAAAGCATAGTTTTATAGCTTAACAGTGCTCTCATGGTCCCTCCGAGGAGATTTGGAGAACAGATTTCTATCTTCATATTTAATATCACAATGCAGTAGTAATTTGCATCTTAGCTTGCTTAATTGTGGTATAGTGGTAGTTGGTTTAAAAAAATTAAAAATCAGAAGCTTTCTGCTGCACACACACCCCTTACCCAGAGCAGAAGGCGCAGCTTCGTGCAGCCAGCTTCTGCTGTCTCCAGACATGTGTCTCAGTGGTACTAGTTCAGGTTTTGCAGCTGATTATACAGACAAGAAACTATACGTGCAGTGTGGTTTGGGATTTGGTTCTTAATCAAGGCCCAGACTGTCCTTTTTTTTGGTGGGGGGCGATGCTCAGGGGTTTCTCCTGTCTCTGCACTCAGGAATGCTCCTGGCAGTGCTTGGGGGACCATATGGGATGTCGGGATTGAACTGGCAAACGCCCTACCCGCTGGGCTATCGCTCCGGCCCCCAGACTGTCTTTTATCTCTTGTGTTGCTCAGTGACTATTCAGTGTGAACTTTCAGCAAACACTAGAGTGTAGTGGGTGGAGAAGTTCCCCAGAAAGTCAGAGACAAGGCGATTGAGCCTGGGCCTGGGATTTTTAACCTTTTAGTTGGTCAGTTTGTGCTTCTGAGGCCACCAAAATTAACTCTTGCAAATCGCATCTTGGCTTCTTTTTCAATGTCAAGTGATCTGCCTGGACTGACTTTAGGTTCCCTACAGGCACACCACTTAAGTAAGGCCATAGCTGATCAGGTAGTCTGTGTATGTGTGCGTGTGCTTCTTGACCTCTCTCTCTTTATTCTGGCCTACGGTTTTACTATCTTCTTTAAGTTCTCATTCCATGGAACAAGTGCTTCTGTACACACACACTCTCTCTCTCTCTCTCTCTCTCTCTCTCTCTCTCTCTCTCTCTCTCTCTCTCTCTCTCTCTCTCTCTCTCTCTCCCTCTCCTCCCTCCCTCCCCACCTCTTGTGTTCAATAACTTTCTTACTCGGCATAAACGTCTTGTTTTCCCAGCCTCGTCCTAGTCCTCCCTCTTCTCCAAAAACGGAAGGAGAGGGTTAGGGATCTTGGCAAGGAAGAGAAAAAGCTGTTCTTATCTTTCTACTCCTTTACGATTTGTGGTGGTAGAACACAGACAGCCTTGCTTGGTTCAGGTCCTCTAACTGAGTCTCAATTGTACCTTTCTGCTCTTTGCTTGTCTTTGTCAAATTGCCTCCCTGACCCCTATGTACTGTCTTCTTTGGCTTCTCTGTTGAACCTAGAGTTGTTCATTCCACAAACTCCACTCTGCCCAAATTTCATTTATCAAAGTTTAATATTAATTCCTCAGTAATAGTTCATGTATCAGGGCTGGGGTGATAAGTATAGTGGCTTTGTACAAGGGCAACCCAGGTTCAAGTCCCAGCACCCAGTATGTTCCCCAAGCCCTGCCAGGCCCTCACGTGCAGAGCTAGGAGTCAGCCTTGAGCACTACTGGGTTTGCCCCAAAACAAACCTAAACAAACAAAAAAAATTCATGTTCTATGTACTTGCAGTATTTTTTTTCTTTTCTTTTTAATTTTATTACACCACTTTTAGACATACAATTGTAATATGCTCATGCTCGAGTTTTGGTTCTACAGTGTTCCAACACCCATCCATCCACCCAAACCCATCTCCCATCACCAATGTCCCCCACCTCCCTTCCCCCTCCCGCACCCCAACTACTTGGCGGGTTCTGTATATCTTTTCTCTCTTCTCTATCTCTCCCTCCTGCCAACCTTTCCTACACATCGTAGAATGTAGTACATTAAAAGACATAACTGTTTCCACTAGTTTGATGGACCACGTTGCTGCAAGCAGCCGCCGCGTCTTAGGGGCCTCATGGTCAGCTTCCGGACAGCGAAAATGGCTGCTAATGTGGTGGGTGAGTCTCATCTGGCTGCTTCCCGGGACCCCCTAGAGGTGATGGGCCAACACCCAAAACTCATCTGTCCTCTTGGGGGCCTCATGGTCAGCTGATCTAGAGGAGAGCTGAGTTCAAGTTCCCCCAGCTGCGTCTGAGGCTCTGTATGCTATGGCTGGTTGCCCCTGGCGGGCTACCAGGCTCAGACAAAATGGAGAGGGGAAGGGGCGATCCCAGCTCCATCTGACGAATACTCGGTGTTTCCCGCTTTTTGGGAGCTGCCTACCTGGGCTTGAACTTCGTTTTGCTCTGTTAATCTGGTCTTGAGGTCAGCGTCCCTCCCAGGTAGGCTCTCAATGTGCTACAGCATCCGGACAGCGAAAATGGCCGCTAATGTGGTGGGTGAGTCTCATCCGGCTGCTTCCAGGACCCCTCAGAGGTGATGGGCCAGTACTTGCAGTATATTCACTCCCGAGCAGCCGCATCAAATACAAACTTCTGTCCTGCCTCTTCAGTTCAAAGATCACTGCAGAAATAATAGACGTGCATCATGACCAGAACCAGTCACTTCATTTGTTTCCCGGGTCATCAGTAATCGGCCCCTGTGTATCTGCTGTCTGTTCCACCCCCTTGCAGTGGAGTAGGGGTATTGCCGCCTACCTCCCAGTTGAGCTCACATGGAATTACAGAAATGGATAAGTAAAAGAGGGACTTTGAACAGAAATGAACTGTTAAAATGATTAGAGTGTGAAGCCAGGATGGGGCCCCCATGAGTTTGTGCTAAAAAGCATATTGAGAGAAATCCCAGTACTGTGAAAACCAAGGTAAAGTTAGACGAGTCACCTTTTTACCAAAATTGCACTGGGAACAGAAATTACTAATGATTTAAATGGAAAAATTGTTTCTACTTGGATTGAAGATTGTAAACTGCTAATAAGCTAACTCCCACCTTTCACCTGTTTGGCTAACCTGGAGGTCAAGTGTTGAAGTTAGTTGCTTCATTGAAATAAAACATTAATTACAAGGAGGCGGAAGGACTTGCTGCCAGTAAGAGGTGGTCATTATTCTGGAAGTCATTAATTGACTAATGTTAAGGAGCCGGAGGGGCTGCTAATGTAGATAATGATAATGTAGACAATAATACTGTGACATTGTACCCGGTTCCAGAGAGGTGCTCGGGCAGGTGTTACAGGAAGGCAGCCCCCCTCAGGAACGTAGACTACTAAAGACAAAGGACTGTGACGTGTCACAAAGCAGAAAAATACAAGTTCTTTTATTCGGAAAAACAGAAAGTGACTTAAAAATCTTATCTAGTTAGCTAACTCTGCCTAAGGCACTGGGGTCAAGAAAGTACAAGTGTGGGCGCCTCGGCATATTCTGGGAGTATGAGACAGAGATTTCACCTTAGAATTTAATGTTTGGAGGAGTGTGTTAAAATAGGGTATGGCATTTTAAATCTAAAAAGTGACAGCTTTCCAGGAGGGAGAAACCTGAAAAGGGTTATTCTAGTCTCTTACCTTTTGAAATTTAGGTTTAATATAATGCCAGGAAGTTAAACGAAGAATAGTACTTTTGTTTCATATTAGAATGACAAGGGAAAATATGACTTTAAGGAAACATGAAAGGGGCCGAGCAAAGTACAGCGGGTAGGGCATTTGCCTTGCATGTGGCAGGCTCGGGTTCAATCCGGCATCCCATATGGTTCCCCGAGCACTGCCAGATGAAACTCCTGAGTGAGGCGCCGGAGGGTATGATCACCCCCCACCCCCGAAAAAAAAAAAGAAATATGAAAATTGCATTACCTGAACCTTAGGGTTGGTTCACTTGCTCCCCAGCCTTGTAATGAGCATCTCATTTGCTTTCCTTTGGAAGGCTACAGGAATTACAACTTTAGTTTACCTCATACTTTGTTGCCTTGTTTATAGCCAAATTTCAAAATGTGTAAAGACAAATAGTAAGGTGGGATTACATTGTCTAAATTGCAGTTTGCATTTTTTAATAAAACAGGATAGGGGCTGGAGTGATAGCACAGTGGGTAGGGCATTTGCCCTGCACGTGGCTGACCTGGGTTCGATCCCTGGCATCCCGTATGGTCCCCCGAGCGCTGCCAGGGAGTAATTCCTGAGTGAAGAGCCAGGAGAACCCCGGAGCATTGCCAGGTGTGACCCAAAAAAGCAAAAAAAAAAAAAAAAAGAAGAAGAAGAATAGTAATAATAATAAAATTTAAAAAAACAGGATAGACATAGAACTTTATAGAGTCTGAATTAGTAGCTTAGAGCTTGACCACAAAGGACAAATCCTGAACTCCTGACTCAGTGCTCTAGGGTTGCTCCCAGTGGTGATCTTGGGGCCAAGCAGTGCTCAGCCTGGGCAGCCCTCTGTTGTCTCCCTTGCCTGATGTGATAGCTTGATTTTAAGAAAGTTGCAGTTTCTCTGCTAATGCTCTGAAAAATAAAAAAGGAATTTAGAAATCGTAGGTGAGTTCTAGCTCTGGCCCATCATCCCAATAGTCTCACAAGAAGCCAGAGGAACCCCCACACCATGAGGGCCCCCATTTTCAACATCCGGACTCCACAGCTCATCAGAGCTCCACCCAAGAGATAAGCTGATCTCTCCCCTTGTACATGGTTCATCAGTAAATGCACGAACTGAGAGCCTACTACTGAGGGAATACCACACACACGGCAGAGCCTGGCAAGCTACCCGTGTCGTATTTGATATGCCAGTAACAATTATAGACCTCATTCCCATGACCTGAACAGATGGTCTGAGGCTCTTCTTGTTCCTGGTGTGAGCAGATGCCCTTGGGCTACACTAGCCTGCAACAGGAAGTATGGAGATGTTACTGGTGCCGATATAGCAAATTGATGAACAACGGGAAGACAATGATACAAGGGATTTATCTTTGCATTAGCTTAAACATTTACCTAGTTAATTGTTAGAGGTAATGCATACCTAACTGTAGAGTGCTTGGAACATGCTGGCCTGCACAGACTCTATCCTGCTGGGTTTGTGCCTGAGTGCTGCTGTGACTATTGTTGGCCCTGACTGCATTGTCATTGCTGGTATTGTGGGAGTTGATGAAACAATGGACAAAACCCGGGTTTTCTTAGAGTGGTTTCTGTTAAAAATCCTGGTGACAAAATTGTTTATTGTTTTTTACTGAATCATAACCCCCTTTAATATTACTCTCTTATGAATGTTTGTGGAAATTAAGTTCATTATTTTTTTCTTTTTTGCAAATTGCCTGTTTATGAAGTTTGCCCTTCATTGCCCTCCTCTCCCTCTCTTTGCTTTTTGGGTCATACCTGGCAATGCTCAGGGGTTACTCCTGGCTCTGCACTCAGGAATTACTCCTGGCGGTGCTCCCGGGACCATATGGGATGCCGGGCTCGAACCTGTGCAAGGCAAATGTCCTACCCGCTGTGCTACCGCTCTAGCTCCCCTTGTCATTTAAAGTTTGTGACTCTACAAGTCCTTGAAAGTTTCTCATCAGAAACAAACAAACCCCAAAAGCCTTTTGTGTTAGTAGAAAAACATTAGAATGTTTTTTGTGAATGAGAACAGGAATGAGGTAAACTTGGTATAGTGGCCTTCATATTTTTCCAGAGGGGAGGGTGGCCCATACCACACCCAGCAGTGCTTAAGGCTTGCTCCCGGTTTCCACTCAGGCATCACTCCTGGCAGAGGTGGGGAGACCATATGAGGGAACAGACCCTGGTCGGCCTCGGTGCAAGGCGACTTGGCTGGCCTGTGTCTGCAACCCAGTGGCCTGATTCAAACGTCATCCTTACCTGGAAGTCAAGAAGGTGCCTGGAAAACATGACGCCGGCACACGGTTTTTGACTCTAACGTTCTGGGCATCCACAGAAGTCAGTGTCGAGGTGTGGCTCATAGGACTTGGTGGTGTGATTTGACAACTTGGTGCCGAGGAAGGTCCAAGGCTTACTTCAGTTTAATTAAATGCTTTCAACTTCCAAGTGACTAGTGTTTTTATCACTTTGATTAGGGTATTCCATTTTACAGTCACCCAAAATGACTGGAATAGGATAATCCCGCATCCCAAGTTGGAGTGCAGGTACCATCTATTTTACTTTAATTTGTGGGGAGTTAATGAATAAAACCCCAGAAAAAATTTTAGTGGATAAAAGCCCAGATAAAAATGCCAAATAAAAAATTTTTTGGATTTCAGCTTATCTCTTCTTTTTTTCCTAGATCTTTAAAAATTTTTTTTAAGTGTTGAGGTTTCAGAGAAGCTTTATGCTTGACTCTAAGATGTGAATAAGTTAGAATCTTCGTATGCAGTGTGTTTTGAGGGAAAAGGTTGGATTCAGTGAATGAAATTCTGTGACACCTGATTGTTGTCGGTTGCTATTGTTGTGAATAACTTTGTTACCTTTGGTAGTTTGTAGAGTTACTCAGCTTCCCTGTTCATACCCAGTTCAGATTGCTGTGGTGGTTGTGAATTGGGCACTCTGGCTGAGAGAAGGTCAAATTAAAGAAGAATGTGATACTGACAGATTCTACATCTTAATATGGTTCGGACATGAACTTCTTAGCACTTGATTACAGAATTGATTTTGTGCTTTTCTGTTTTTATCACTCCTCTGAACTAGTAGTTCCCACACGTCATTATTCCAACTGTTGTTTGTACTACATAAGATCCAAGTCGCATTACTTTGGATCCTTCAAAACAATATTTTTTTTCATTTGCACCATTTTTGTACATATATTTTTGGTGTTAAGATTATGTAGCTTTTTCTGCCGGGTGAGATGGAACACTTTGAAGGTTAATGCCCATATTGACTGTCTTATCTTTGCACCTAACATATTTAAAATATATGGTACCTTTCAGACATCTGTGATTCATTTAAACTGCTAGTTTAATTGAAAAGGAGTAGTGGATCTTGGGAGTGGAGAGTGAACGTCATGGCTGACACGTGCTCCAGAGTCTGGCCATATATGCAGACATGTCACGTGATTGTCACTTTGGTGTAAAATTGTCCTAAGTAGCAGCAGTTATGTAACTTATTATTTTCTTTCCTCAGTGTTCGCTGAAAGACTCTTTAGGTGTAATTATTGCCTTCCAGCTTACTTTCCCAGTCACTGGAACAAGAGATTGGTGTTCCCTCTGGCTGCCACAAGATGGCAGACTAGATCTTTTGCTGTGTTCCTAGGTTTCCAGTCATTCCCTTTGCCCACTACTAGGTTTTGCTCTTAATGACAGATAAAATCTGTTTTGTTTTGTTTTTAGGTGGGCGGTATCAAATCGAGAAATGCTCATAGCCCAAAACAGCTCCTTGGAATTTAAACTCCACAGACTGTATTTCATTAGCTTATTAATGGGTGGTACTACGAATCAGCGAGAGGCACTACAGTATGCTAAAAATTTTCAGCCGTTCGCCCTGAATCATCAGAAAGGTGAGTCTGGAGCCAATCTGCTATTGTTTGGAGCAAGCCTACAGCTGCCACTTACCAGGTCTGTCTTCTTTGCTAAGTTTATTCCTATTTGCTAAGAAGTAAAGACAGTAGCAGTGAAGTCATAGGAAAAGCCTCTGGTTTTTAGAAGAGAAACAGAGCTCTCAGCCGAGAGGCCAGAAAGAGGCCTGAGTTTTGGAGGCTTCCGTATGAAACTACGAGGAGACCCGGGAAGGGCTTATCTCCAGTCCTCCTGCTGCTGTCCCTGCCAGAACTAAATGTCTGCAGGGGCTCCAGGGTGTGGCACAGGGGGCCCCCGGGGCCAGTGTAGGAGGACTGTCTTCCTCCCCCTCTCTCCGCTAGTGGTGAATTTGAGCAAAGGGAATGTAAAGCTCTTCGCTAGGGACCCTGGCTTTTAAAGGCCCTGCTCATTCCTTTTAGGCTTCGCCAGTCAGCACTCCAGCCTGTACCCTAGCGCTCAGCTCTGTCTCAGGGTGTCATTCACACCTCCAAGTTGCTGCTGTTTTTTGTCCAGACATCCAGGTTTTGATGGGAAGCCTCGTCTACCTTAGACAAGGGATTGAGAACTCTCCATATGTCCACCTGCTTGATGCCAACCAGTGGGCTGACATCTGTGACATCTTCACCCGGGATGCGTCGCCCTCCTGGGGCTCTCTGTGGAGTCCCCGCTCAGCGCCAGGTATGGACATTAGTCCCTTCTGTTACTGCATGCTCATTACACGGGCCAGCTCTGAGCTTTGTTATCGAATTCTGACGTCCAAAGCTAGGCGAGCTCTTGCTGAAGACAAGATGCAGTTGGTGTTTTAAAAGATGGTCATAATTGACCAGGACATAGTTTTAGGTCTGTGAACCTCTCGGGCCCCCAGATCCTTTCCAAAATGTTGGCATTTGCCCATAACCATTAAAAACAACAGTTAAGTTGCTTAGTCCTTCACAAAGATTGAGGAAGCAACACCCCCCTAACCCCTCCCCACACACCATTTTTATTTCAAAGTTGCCAGCCATATTGGGTTTTTTTGCAGGCTATAATTAATCTACTGGAGCCATTATTGTCCCTTGACACAATGTCCCTTGTAAAAGCCACCTCTGCTTCACAGGCGCTGGTACCTAGTACAGAAGTGCTTCCTCCCCCATTGTGCTCGGAATCTGCCAGGCAGGCAGGCTGGGGGGCAGTATTCCCCAAAGCCCACGAGGATTCGCTTTTTTTCACCAACATACACTGGCGATTTTAGGTGCAGTTGTTTGGTCAAGTATGCTCAGAGCCTACTCCCAGCTTGGTGCTTGGGGTTGCTCCTGGTGGTACTCAGGACCATGTGGTACCAGGGATTGAACTCAAACTTCCAACATGCAAAGCATGCACTTAGCCCTTTGTCGGGAACACTAATAATTTTTTGGGGCCATAGAGATTGTTCAGCTGGTTGGGCACCTGCCTTGCAGCCAACGCAGAGTCAATTCACAATATGTTTCCTGAGCAATGTCAAGAGTATGTAAGCCCTGAGCACTGCTCTCTGTGGCTCAAACACACCCCAAAAAGAGTTCTTGATGAAATATTAAAAATACTAATTTCATTAAATATCAACCTTTGTGATTTTAAGATACTTAAACATTTTTAAATATTTCATGTAACAAAAAAAGAAATTTTGTATATGGTCTTTTATACCAAAGTATAATGGTTTTCCTGACAAAAAGCACCCCTTTCTTTGAGTAATGCACTAGTAAACAAGCTTTTTGTTTTTATTTTTTTGAACACACTTTTTCTCGCAAACCTCATGAAAAGGGGGCCGGAGCGATAGTCCAGCAGGGAGGGCATTTTGCCTTGCACGTGGCTGACCCAGGTTTGATCCCCGGCATCCCATATGGTCCCCCGAGCACTGCCAGGAGTAATTCCTGATTGCAGAGCCAGGAGTAACCCCTAAGCATTGCTGGGTGTAACCCAAAAAGCAAACGCCCTACCTGCTGGACTATCGCTCTGGCCCCTACTTTTATACATAGTCTAATTCCCTAAGAGATTTTAATCCCTGTGATGTGCCAGCATTGTGTGAGATACTATGATGCATTCAGTGCGACATAATCACACTGTGTACCTAAAGCACAAATATAAGCGCTATTGTAAACCATGGAGCTTTCCAAAAAGTCACAGGTGCAATAAAAACTTTTTTGGTGTTGTAATAAGGATTGTTTTGTTTAATTTGGGGGGTGGGGCAGCCACTATCTGTGGTGCTCAGGACTTAGACCTGACTTGCTCTAGGGGATCACTCCTGGCCCAGCTCCATCACACCTGGGGACCATATGGAGTGCCAGGAATCAAACCTGAGTTAGCCTCATGCAAGGCAAGCAGCCTACTTGACTGTACTATCGCTCCAGCCTCACAAGAATTAATTGTTCTTTATTTTTTGTCAGGTGTTCCATCTGTGTGTGTGGGGGGGCTTGCTCAGCTCACTAATGTATGGCTAGTGTGCAGGGCATGGGGGGAGGTTCTGAACACGGCTTGGTGGTTATTGTCAGTGACTAGGGCAATGGAAGTGACAGGGAAGAGGGGAAAAGCTGGATGGCAGCGAGTGTCCCAAGGCCTTCAGCCATCTGGAGCTTCCCCAGCCCCGAGAGCTTGTCCCGAATGGGAGCGCCCGAGCTGAGATTCTGTACTCTCATACGGAGCTTTCATTAGGAGCGCAGCTGGTCAGGTGTTTTTCTGCAACCGAGAACAGCCCTGAACTGTTCTCAGGGACCATTAGCTCTTCCAGCTCCGAGAAATGAGTGTTGCCCTGAGCATAGTGTCTGGAGGAGCCATGCAAGAAAACATTGAAGAACATTGTGGCCGGAGAGACAGTACAGCAGGGAGGGCGTTGCCTTGCACGCAGCCGACCCATGTTCTATCCCCGGCAGCCCATATCTTCTCCCAGGCACCGCCCCAGGAGTAATTCCTGAGTGCAGAGCCAGGAGTAACCTCTGAGTATTTGCCAGGTGTGATCCGAAAAGCCAAAAATAAATAGATATATAGGGGCCAGAGCGATAGTCCAGCGGGTAGGGCATTTGCCTTGCACGCGGCCGGCCTATGCCGGCCCAGGTTTGATCCCTGGTGTCCCATATGGTCCCCGAGCACTGCCAGGAGTAACCCCTGAGCATTGCCGGGTGTGACCCAAAAAAGCAAAATAAATAAAATAAAATAAAAATAAATAGATATATAAATAAAATGTGGTTCTGGGTGGATGGTCCAGGAGCCGGAGCATGCCCTTTTTGCATGGGAGTCCTGGGTTTGGTACCTAGTACAATACAGTCCCCTGAGCTCTGCAGTAAATGACTGCCATGCAGAGAGAGCCCCGCTCATTTTCTAAAATGTAAAGCTTTTGGGGGGTGGGGGCGGCACTGCTCGAGACGCCAGGTGCAGTGAGCCCCTCCTACAGTGGGGCTGGCCATCCAGGCAGAGTTAGGGGGAGTTGCCATTTCCCAGACCCATACTGACTGCTACCAGGCCTAGCACTGACGTTTCCTCTGCACGCTCAGTTTCTCAGCAGGTTGTGTGGCGCTGCCGGCTTTAATTAACATCAAAGCTGTGATTGAGCAGAGGCAGTGCACTGGGGTCTGGAACCAGAAGGACGAGCTGCCCGTGAGTTCTACTTTTCTCTTTTCACCTTTCTTGCCATTGAAAGAACATGGTGGTTATGGTTTGGTTGTGGTTTTTTATGCTTATCTTGATTTTAAAAGTGTTTTTAAAAATGTGTCTATTCCCTTTCCCTTCTCTTTTGCACAATGACTGGAGGTCACTCACCCTGGGTTTCAGTGCTTGCACACGTGGTCCCCAGCTCATGGTCCACCATGTCACGCACTTGGCTGTGGCCCTGGGGTTCCCAGGCAGCGGGGCCAGATCACACTCAGGCTTTTGGGGTGGTGCCAGGGTTGAAACTCTCCACCCCACTGTTTGACCTTGCAAGGCAGGCGCTCTGCGTCTAGCTCCGCCCGGTCTCCTGCTCACTGTGCTATAAGGTCTGCATTCTGTTGGCAGAGCCCTCCTGCTCTGATTGTTTTACAACAGAAAAGCAGTGGATTTGGGTTTTTTTTTTCTTGGTTTAATTTTTCCTTAAGTTTTGATATTTGTGAGATGATGGTTTTGGCTGGTTATGCTTTTCTGATACCGGTTAGAGTGGTTACATACTGATAAATAAAGCCATCTCTTTGACATAGGTATGCTTAGAATAATAGGGGTCACATCGGTCCTCAGGTTTGCTACCATCCTCATGACATGGAGTAAGAAGGTTGTGTGTGTGTGTGTGTGTGTGTGTGTGTGCGTGCGTGCGTGCGTGCGTGCGTGCGCGCGTGCGTCGCGTGCATGTGTTCATTCCTATCCCCTGGCCTGTCATAGGCCCTGAAGGGCTAAAATCTGCATTTGGCTCTCTGCTGCTTTTCTGCAGGGGTTATCTGCCATTGCCTTGTTTTCCCAGCTGTAGTTCTTGGCAGTTGGTTGGCCCAGCTTTGTCCTCAGATCAAGTTTGATCAGAGGCACAGGTGCCTTCCTGGAACCAAGTGTGGTCAGGACCCACACATAGCCCTGGCTGTGCACGGCTCACTTGAGCTAGTGAGAAACATTTGAGCCCTGACTGACTTTTGCAGAGGCAGGTGCCTGCAAGAGTCCCAGTTTCCTAGTTACGTTGCAGGCACCTTGGACCCTTGCATACAGAGCGCGCTAAAACCATAATCCTCTTAGAAGACCCGTGTGTGAGAGTTATAGAACAGTTGCAAGTGTACTTTACCTGCTTTCTTCAAAGAGTTTGGGGAACAACTATATTGATTGCCAGCTTTAGTTTAGAAGGAAAAAATAGAACTTAGATTTACAGAGCCTCTGTCCTATGCTAACTGATCTGCAAGGGGATTTCATAGGTTTTATGCATTTTAGTTGACAAAATAGATTATTTTAATAGTGTAATGGTTCTAATGTACACATCGTGAAAAGCCCTGCTGAAACTTCCACTTGAAGGCCTTGTTTTAGATATTTCTTTAGACCACTAAACCAAAATTTGGAAAGCTCACATGAAGGTAAATTGTTTGATTTATATTTTGTGCACTCATTACACTGAATTCTATCAAGTTAGGTGCTACAGCACAGTTAGATTTCCGGTGGGTTTTGCTCTTGCACATATTCTAACAGATTTGAGTGTGACCTCTGGAGTATTTCCTTGCCTTTGATTCTGAGTCACATTGATTTTAAAGTAGTGTTAAATCATTTTGAGGGTTAGCTTAGAGTTATGAAGTAATACTTCAATCCCTAAGACTGTCTATCTTTTGAGCTGGTTAGAAAAGTGTGTTAAGAAGTTCTTTTCTGGGGCGGAGCGATAGCCCAGCGGGTAGGGCGTTTGCCTTGCACGAGGCCGGCCTGTGCTGGCCCGGTTCCATCCCCGGCATCGCCAGGAGAAATTCCTGAGTGCAGAGCCAGGAGAAACCCCTGAACATTGCCGGGTGTGACCCAAAAAAGCAAAAAAAAAAAAAAAAAAAAAGAAGAAGAAGAAGAAGTAGTTCTGTTCTGCAGAGTAGATTTGACAGCTGTTTTCTGCTTACCTGTCAGCATGTGAGTATTTTCTGAGATCTAACTTTTCTTTTTACTTTTGGCAGATTGAAGTAGACCTTGGTAAAAAGTGCTGGTATCACTCTATATTTGCCTGTCCTATTCTTCGGCAGCAAACAACAGATAACAATCCTCCCATGAAATTGGTCTGTGGTCATATTATATCAAGAGACGCCCTGAATAAAATGTTTAATGGTAGCAAGTAAGTGTCTGACTTTTTCAAATGTGAATCAATAAAAAAAATTTTTTTTCAGGGGCTGGAGACAAGCGGGAAGGAGGGAGAGAGAGACAGAGAGTCAGAGACAGAGAGGAAGGAGAGGGAGGGAGGGAGAGACAGAGTCAGAAACAGAGACACAGAGGAAGGAGAGGGAGGGAGAGGAGAGACAAAGTCAGAGACAGAGGAAGGAAAGAGAGGGAGGGAGGGAGAGCCAGAGAGTCAGAGCCAGAGACAGAGAGGAAGGAGAGGGAGGGAGGGGAGAGACAGAGTCAGAAACAGAGACACAGAGGAAGGAGAGGGAGGGAGAGGAGAGACAAAGTCAGAGACAGAGGAAGGAAAGAGAGGGAGGGAGGGAGAGCCAGAGAGTCAGAGCCAGAGACAGAGAGGAAGGAGAGGGAGGGAGGGAGAGACAGAGTCAGAAACAGGAAGGAAAGAGAGGGAGGGAGGGAGAGCCAGAGAGTCAGAGACAGAGAGACAGAGAGGAAGGAGAGGGAGGGAGAGGAGAAGAGAGAAGGAAAAAGAGTCAGTAGGCTGAGTGGAGCATGTGCTTTACATGCTGGAGGCCCACCTTCCATCTCAGGCAACATAAGGTCCCCTGAGCACTGCAAAGAGTGACTCCCAGGCATAAGTTGCTAGGGACCCAGCACACTATTGTGTGCACCCCACCAAAATAGTCTTTTAACATACTCTGGAACTTATTCTGGAACTTAGGAGGACGGTAAGAGATAATGAGGATAGGGGCCGGAGCGATAGCCCAGCGGGTAGGGCGTTTGCCTTGCACGCGCCAGCCTGTGACAGCCTGGGTTTGATCCCCGGCATCCCATATGGTCCCCTGAGCACCGCCAGGAGTAATTCCTGAGTGCAGCGCCAAGAGTAACCCCTGAGCATAGCCGGGTGTGACCCAAAAAAGAAAAAAAAAGAGATGAGGATAAATAAAGGTAGCTAGATTTTAGAAGTTGAGTTATTTAACTTATTTGATATGCCAAAAAACAGTAGCAGTTATGGACCTTATTCCCATGTCCTGAAGGAATGGTTTGAGGTTTTTTCCTTTCCTGGAGCAAGAAGATGCCCTTCGGGTACACTTGCTTGCAACAGGATGTATGGAGATGTTACTGGTTCCCGCTCGAGCAAATCGATGAACAACGGGAAGACAAGTGATACAAGTGATACAAGTGACTTTAACTTGAGAGTCACCCTCTGCCTGGGACATATGATCCTAGAATCGGAGTTGTTTGTGCAGAAGTTTGCAGATACTCGTAATTTTTACAGACAGTGAGCTCATCTCCTTCTCGAGTTTGGTGATGCTCTTTGCAGCTGTCAGCGGCTAGGAGTATTTCCAGCGGTGTTTATTCAGACTCCGGTGAGTCCTGCATTTCAGAGAAGCCCGGGACTGTGAGGGCTGCAGCACCCTTTCTCTGCGGGGCCTGGCCCTGAGTGCAGGTCAAGCTGGCGCCAGCTCTTGGTCTTGGTTGACCTCATCAGCCAGTGTGCCCTTCCCAAGGCGAGCAGGCACTTCTCCTGGGCTGCAGGGAATTTCGTCTCAGCTGAGATCAGCTTTGCGGCATCTGAATGGGTTCTGTGTATATTCACAGTTCATGTAGAGACAGGTGTGAACTGGAACTTGGAGAGGAAAATAGGATTCCTGTCTGAAACCCTAAAAACAGTTTTCAGTAAAGTTGTTTTTGTTTTATAAAACAAATTCACTGATTCCTACTAAAAAGAGCCTTCAGGACTGGAGTGAAAGGACGGCAGTGAGGGCATTTGCGTTGCATGCGGCGCAGCCAATCCAAGCTCCCATTTGGTCCCCTGAGTACTGCCAAAAGTGATCCCTGACTCCGCCATTGGGTATGGCCCATAAGACCAATAAAAGCGCCTTCAGTTTAGATCCTGGTTGGATGTAGTGTATTTGTGACCCTGCAAAATCTTGGCTGCTAAATGAAGCAAAAGCATCATGAATCAAAGAAAGAAAACTCAGCCACGTGTGAGAGCCTGTGTTTCTGTGAAAGATACTCCAGAATTAGATGTAAACTGATTATTGTCGATTGATTCTGTACCTTGATTCGTGTTTTCTTTCTTGTCTTCAGATTAAAATGTCCATATTGTCCAATGGAACAAAGTCCAGGAGATGCCAAGCAGATATTTTTCTGAAGAAATAACTTTAGTAATTTGTAAGTGAAACTGAATTTTGGGTGCATTTCCGAAGAGAATGTTCCGTTTAATGCAGCTAAACAAGGACTCCCGTGTTGATATAAGCTACTGCTCCAGAAACTTTGCCAATATCGTAGTGTTCTCACACACCAAGGGGAGTGCTTCAGATGAATATTATCATAGGGCTTTATTCTATTCTTGGTCTTCATTTCTGATCAAGTAACTACACCAGCAGTTGTCATTCAATGCAGGTTTTTGTACTGAATTATATGGTGATTTTTTTACTTTTTAAGAGCAGAAACAGAAATCGACCTCCCCGCCATGTGTTTACTATTTCTCCAGCTTTTACTTTTGTCATGTTCTTGATAATTGTAAACCTTGAGAATGCGTGGAAAAGTTTTACTTCCTGTTCTGTACATACACAATTAAATGAAAATTCTTCAGAAAAAAAGGCTTGAAAGAAATGGAATTGTGATTACAACTAATTTACCTTTTTTTTGTTTTGCTTAAGGAGGAAAGCTGTGATAGATTCCCAATTTGCTTTGTGCTGTTTCCCTCTGCTCCAGCTCTCACCACGGAGTCAGCCTGCCTGCATTTGAGCCCGGCTTGTGGCACCAGCAGGCTGCCCTTTCAGATTCCACCCTGACTTTAGCAGGTGGTTGTGAGAAGCCCTCCGCTGTCAGAGGGGAAGGAGTACTGTTGTTTCTTTGCTTTTATTGCCAAGAGGTGCTTGTTTGAAGTGTGTTCAATAAAATGGAATTCTGAAGTTAGAAGTGTTAAGTTGATATTTGCTCTCTTGGTCTTGGTAGTCTTGTTCTCTGAACTCTGCCTTTAGGACTTGGATCTGTCTTGCACCTGTATTTGCAGACACAGTGATGTGTGAGTGCATGCATGTGTGTATATATATATATTATATATACACATACATATACATGTATGTATATGTGTGTGTATGTACACCAACATCAGACCTTGTGTATCGAGGGAAGCAGCATGTTCCAGTCCTAAAATGCAGTTACCAGGCTTCCACCTTCTCAATTTATATCCTTCATGTTATAGAAGCTAGCAAATTTTCTGTAGTGCAGAATATGTTTATTGGTGGGGTTTTTTTGCTTTTTTTTTTTTTTTTTGTATTTGAATAGTATACTGTTCAATGCCTCTCCTGCAAAGTGTATCATCTCATTGACTGTGAATCTATATATTATTCTAACGGATACAGATAATAATCTTTTCTCTTGGGAGGTATCTCCATTGAATGCACTGTCTGGGAATAGCCATGTGAGAGTCTTTCTGTGGGAGCAGCTACACGGGAAAGGCTTCTGTGGACACGATTCTGATTTAAACCCATGAAGTTACTTCAGTAGGAGAAGAATATTGTGTGGAAATCACCAAATATTTCGCAACTTTATCTCAACAGCTGTGGAACTGAACACCAACATAGGAAAACATTCCTGAGAACATGATAAAACAACAGAGCACAGAAGTAAAGAGAAACGTGACCTGTCCCATTAAAATTGGGCATGGGGGTTTGGTGCTGAGTAAATTGGAAACCGGCAGCATTTGCCGTTGTTTTTCTGGGAGAGTCCGCGTTGGTTTGTACAGGAAAGCTGTCCCACCACGTGCTCAGTTTACGTGGGGCTCCTGCGTCGGGGTAGCGGGGTCGGCCTGACTCAGAGCAGGCTTTGTTCGGCTCCGTCTTGGCTCCACCATAGCTCCCAGCCCAGCTTTCTACTTTCCTGTTGGGGTTCCCGCTTTGTCCACTCGGGCAGCTGAGGAAAGAGAACCAAGCGCAGTTCTCTGTCTGCCCAGAGTGAAGGGAGAGATTCCAGGTAGTCCTGTCTGAGCTTGGGAAAATGTTTTAATCATTTATTTTTTTTCCCTTTGAATTATAACTCCGTGTTCTCCCGCCCCTTCCCCTTCTGCTAAGCCAAATTCCTCACCTTTCCATCCCGCCTGCACCACAATTAGGCGGCATAAAGTTTGAGTAGAGGCTGGCGGTGAATATTTTGGTGGCCAGACATTTCACACACTTGATTGGGTCACTTTCAAGAACAGAGAGCTAGGCTCTTGCTTTTTTGTGTCCCAGTGGTTTTTTGGGGGGAGGGGGAAGGGGCTCCTCTTGCAGTTTTCTGTGCAGCTAATGAAACTTTTAAAAAAAAGACATGTGGGGCTGGAGTGATAGCCCAGCGGGTAGGGTGTTTGCCTTGCCTGCGGCCGGCCCATGCCGGCCCGGGTTCCATCCCCCGGCATCCCGTATGGTTGGTCCCCCGAGCGCCGCCAGGAGTGATTCCCTGAGTGCAGAGCCAGGAGAAACCCCTGAGCATCGCTGAATCTCCCACCAAAAAAAAAAAAAAAAAAAAAAAGACATGTTTGATTTTACAGCTTCCCATGAAAGGTCTTTAGAGTTCCTCTGGGCAGAGTCTAGGACCCAAACTTTATACTGAGCTGATCAATTAATGCAAAAATGATGTGTTGTGATCTTCAACTAATGCATGCATGGACTTTAAACTTGTTGGTGACTGATTGTGAGGGGAGGGGTGGATTTGAAGAGACCAGACCTTAACCAAAGATGCCGAGCGACAGTCACATGCTGTGCCGCCACCCCAGGAAGCATTTGTCAACAGTGGAGTGGATGCCACGCCATCGCTGAGACCATGGGTCAGCAGTGCCCGAGGATGCTCTTCCACTCACGCTCCTCCACTTCCCGAAAGTCACAGGAGAGCAAAGACTTCTTAAGATCATGCACTGAAAACAGGATTTCTGAGTGGTTTCTTAATGGAAGCAGTTCCTAAGTTTTCCGGTCATGGACAAAGGCCATGGGACTATGCTAAGTCAGCCAGACCTTACTGTCAGATGCTTGGCTCTGACTTAGAGCCTCTGTGCTTCTAAGTGTAAGCTGAAGTACACATGGCTAAGGTTGACATCAGTCTTCTTTCTCATCGTGTAATCATCACAAATGCCATTGCTTTTGTTTTAGTGGTGGTTATGAGACTTCTAATACAAAAATGAACGGGTATTGGTGCCTCTTAATTTTTAAGGAATTTGAAGAGTCACCTCATTCATAGGGTGCGTGAGTTTTTTTGGGTGTATGAGCAGTTAATTGAAAATAAGAGTTAAGAAGTAAATATTTTGTTTTTTCCGTAGTTGCTGGTATATACAGAGACACTAAAACCCACATAATTTGTGGGGAATGAGGATCCTTTTTCGCTCCAGGTAGTCCTACAGGTTCTGTAGTTTGAGTTGAGTGTTCTTTATGCTGTGAGTTACTGCCACCTCAGCGATTTCAGCCTTTGAAACTGCAGACGCTGAGGCCTCTCGGTTACACGCACAAGAAAGCTGCTGGTAGACATTAACCCTCTGGTTTTCCAGCTCAGCCTCTGACTAAGTAGTCTGACGGTCACACGCGGCCTGTGTTTTCAGCAACTCAGGTTATTTCCAGGGAAGGCATGGGAGCATGGTGTGGGCAGCTTCACCACCACATGAGCTGAAGACACAGACCAGATACCTTTCATTACTTTATGTGTATTATCTTTGGTCACACTAGGGTGCTGTGGCCTTGCGGAATGTCTGCAAAGGTCCCAGGGGTGGTTTGGTGTTTTATAATATACCTTCCCCAGCGGCGGCAGCTTGTACCGTAAGCAGGTACAGGCTTCATGAACTGTTCCGACTGAACACCAGTAGGTACCAAAAACGGACACATTTCTTTCAATTGCAGATGAAGCAGACTGTTAGTTTTAGAGTGAGGTTTTCCTGTGACTTTTAACTTTGAGACACAGGGAGAGAAAACAAAAAGTTTTGTTGTCAAGACCTTTACAGTTTCCAACTGTATTGCGCTTCCAAAGAGGCAGAAGCAGCTGGACTTGGCTCAGACCACAGGCTTTGCTCTGTGGTGGGGAGCCCTGCACTCTAACTTTGCCAGTCACTTAACCGCTCTCCAGCAAGGCTCTCCAGCAAGGCAGACGTGGGATTTACTAGGATTCAGTGCCTGATCTTTTGGGAAGGGGGATGGAGTGAATGTATGGGGCGGGAGAGAGTGGGCTTGTGAGGGAGTGCGCATGCTTTGGAACGTCCCTGCCCCGCCTGGCCTCTGGGGAACAGGTGTCTCACGCCTCTGCTCACGACTGCAGTATGCATGGATTTTGTTTTCTCCCTCTGTTTTCTGAACTTACACTAAAAGGATTCATCAAATCATCTTGTTCAGATGGCTCAGGATTGTATTTCTTTTGCTTACCCTGTGCTCTTGGGTTCTATAGTATTTCTATAATTATGTAACAAAAATAGTGTTGCACTGTAATCTATCATATAGAGCTATATGTATGGAAAATTTTGATCAGTTTTTTAAGAAATGTATCCCGTTTGCAAAGGCACAATAAAGTTGCATCTTATAGACTATAGGCAATAAAGTTAACAATAAACCGTATTTAACACAAACCATATTCATATTCTCTGTTCATTTGATATTTGGAAACAAAACAAAGCAAAAAGCCTAGCATATCCAGTAGTTTCAGGGATTTTAATTTAAAACATTCTGATTTAATTTATACATTTCAGACTGATATATTAGGGTTTTGGAAAACTCTGAGAACTGCTCTGTTAATGTGTATATTCCTATGTAAGACACATGACTGCTCCTGTGTATATTTTTTAAATTAAAGAAATGCACATTTGAAATCAGTTTTGTGGAACCGGTCTGTGTAAGTGTGGCAGGCGTGAGGGAGGGAACACCGTGACGACGGGGGGCACTGGATGCACCTGCGAGGGAAGTGGCAGCCACAAGAGGCAGCTGGGTGCCGGCCGTCCCCCTTTCCTGAGTAGGACTTGAATTAGTGACTCCACGCTCCTGGGCTCCTCGCCTCAGTCCTGTGGCCAGCTGGAACCTGGCCCTGCTCTAACAGAGTAACGATGACTAGAAAGAAGCTGCCGTCCTCGCTAGCAGATGGGATGTGTACTCTGAGCATTACCAGAGGAGCAGAGACCCAGTTATCTTTCCTGCTTGATGACAAGCAAAGGGGCCAAGAGCAAGAATCTGCAGGGCTGGAGAGAATACGGCAGGTAGGCTGTGGCCTTACATGCAGAGAGAACACGGCAAGTAGACTGCGGCCTTAGAAACAGAGAATACAGCAGGTAGACTGCTGACCTTAAACACAGAGAATACGGCAGGTAGGCTGTGGCCTTACATGCAGAGAGAACACGGCAGGTAGACTGCTACCTTACAGAGAGAATACGGCAGGTAGGCTGCTGGCCTTAAACACAGAGAATACGGCAGGTAGGCTGCTGGCCTTAAATACAGAGAATACGGCAGGTAGGCTGTTGGCCTTAAACACAGAGAACATGGCAGGTAGGCTGCTGGCCTTAAATACAGAGAATATGGCAGGTAGGCTGCTGCCTTACATGCAGATGACCCAGGCTCCATCCCTGCTACCCCCACCTGGTCCTGAGCCCCACCAGGAGTGATACCTGAGCTCAGAGCCAGAAGTAAGCCCTGAGAACAGTGAGTGTTCTCGCCCATAAAAAGGTAGAGGTGGGGGCCTGTGTAGAGGGAGAAATTTGTTATTTTAGAGGCAGTTTATGAAAAATGTGTTTATGGAAAATGTGTTTCAGGAATCCTTATGCACACTTCTGCAAAAGTACATCTTTTATTGGTTGGGGGGTTGGGCCATACTCCTCTCCAACAGTTTCTCAGGGGTTACTCGTGACTGCACTCAGAAATCACTTCTAGTTGAGTTTGGTACCATATGGGATGTCGGAGATCAAATACTGGTCAGACACATGTAAGGGAAGCGCCCTACTCACTGTACTATCTCTCTGGCCCCAGAGAAATATTTGTGTGTGTATGTGTGTGTCCAGGACATATTGAGATGTTACTGGTGCCCACTGAGTAATCGATGATCTTCGGAAGTCAAGTGATGTGTGTGTGGTTTTATGATTGGTTATATTTTATTATATCACTGAGATGGTTACAAAGCTCTTCCTGATTGGACTTCAGTCATACACCAGTGTTCAGCACCCATCCCTTCACCAGTGCATGTTTTCCAACACCAACGTCCCCAGTTTCCCTCCCCACCCCCCCTGCCTGCCTATGACAGGCACTTCTCTCTCTCTCTGTCTCTCCTCTCTCTTCCCTCTCTCTCCTCTCTCTCTCTCTCTCAACTGAGATTCTTAACTGAGATGTCAGAACATCTCTTAGCACTGAGGACCACCATGCATCCAGCCTCTTTTGGAGCTAGTGGCTCGGCTGGTGGTGAGGTGTACATGGGGAGGGGCGTGGGCATTGTCACTGCCATGCACTGACCCTCTGAGATGCACGTCTCAGGCCTCCTAGTCTGCATCCTTCCCTCACTGGCGCCTCCTATGTGTACCTGCAGTTTTTCTTTGGTTTGGGGACCGGTCCTCTTGGTGCTCAGGGGGACGAACATGCGGTGCCAGGGCTCAGTCTCAAGCTCCTGCCTGTGAAGCCGGGCCCCAGATGCCACCCTAATGGATAATGTGTCCTCCCTCCTCAGTGTGGCAGCTTGCGATCATGTGCTGGGCAAGTACGCCTTTGACTTTTTGGGTGACTGAGTCCTGAGTCATCAAAGCAATTTCAATTTAACCTGTGCTTTGAGACTGTTAAAGTCATTCATTTTAAGACTGCATTTTTTAAAAAAAAATTTTTTATACCACAGTGAAACATAGTTACAAAGGTGTTCATAATTGGTTCTTGGTAGTACAGTATTCCAGCACCCATCCCTCCACCAGTGCCCCATCACCACCACCAGTATACCCCACCCCCTCCCCGCCCGCCCCAGGCTGCCTCAGTAGCAAGTAGCCCTGTTTCCTCTCTTTCTCTGTCTGTCTCTGCATCTCTTTCCCTCTTCTTTTGCACATTGTGGCTAGCCCTGCAGACATTTAGGGTTTATCATGTAAGTCTCTTTGTGTATATTCAATGGTGAGTTCTAAAGACTGCATTTCATTTTTTTAAATTTTTATTTATTTATTTTTTTTTGCTTTTTGGGTCACACTCGGCGATGCTCAGGGGTTACTCCTGGCTCTGCACTCAGGAATTACTCCTGGTGGTGCTCGGGGACCATATGGGATGCCGGTGTTCCAACCCAGGCACAGGCCGGCCGCATGCAAGGCAAACGCCCTACCCGCTGGGCTATCGCTCCGGCCCAATTTTTATTTATTTTTAATTAAACATTTTATTATACCACTGTGAGATATACAATTACAACGTTGTTCATGTTTGGAGGTTTCGGTCACATAGTGTTCCAGCACCCGCCTCCACCAGTGCCCATTTCCCACCATCAGTGTCCCCAGTTTCCTCCCCCTCCCATAGCCTGCCTGTATGGCAAGTTCTTTATCTCTTTTCTCTCTCCCTCTCTCTCTTTTCCTTCTCTTACACATTGTGGGTTGCACTACATACACTGAGAAGCCATCATGTGCATTATTTTTACCTGTATTTAATGCTCAGTTCTATGTTGGTATCAGCCCTTTCGACATTTATTCACACATGTTCCCTTCTCTGTCTTACCTAACCTCTGACTCCCTCACGTTTGTAGTAATTTCCACTTTTGGTAAGACCACCTGATATATTTATGTCATGCAAATAAATGCAGTCATTCTATGTCTCTATCCTTCTGACTAATTTCACTCAACATGATCCTTTCCATGTCCATTTATAGGCAAATTTCATAACTTCATTTTTCCTAACAGCTGCATAGTATTCCATTGTGTAGATATACCACAGTTTCTTTATCCAGTCATCAGTTCTCGGACATACTGGTTGTTTCCAGGTTCTGGCTATTGTGAATAGTGCGCTATGAAAATAAAAGTGCAGATTGTGTTTCCACCGTGTGTTTTTGGCCTCCCAGGGTATGTTCCCAGGAGTGGTATGGCTGGGTCAAAAGGGAGCTCAATTTCTGGTCTTTGGAGGAATGTCCATATTGTTTTCTCTCTGATGATTAGTGATGATGAGCATTTTTTCATATGCCTTTTGTTCATTCGAATTTCTTGTCAAAGTTTCTGTTCATCTTTTCTCCCCATTTTTTATGGGGTTGGCTGTTTTCTTCTTATATAGCTGTACCAGTGCCTGATATATTCTGGATATTAACCCCATATCAGAATAGTATTGGGTGAATATTCTTTCCCATTCTGTGGACTGTCTTTCTATCTTAGTCACTGTTTCTTTTGAGGTGCAGAAGCTCTTTAGTTTCATGTAGTCCCATATGTTTATCTTTTCTTCTAGTTGCTTTGTTAATGGTGTTTCACCTTTGAAGATGTCTTTAGCTTCAATGTCGTGGAGGGTTTTTCCTATATTTTCTTCAATGTACTTTATGGATTCAGGTCTGATATTGAGATCTTTAATCCATTTTGATCTGCTTTTTGTGCAAGGTGTTAGACACAGGTCCAAATTCATTTTTTTACATGTAGCTGTCCAGTTTTCCCAGCACCACTAGTTGAAGAGGCTTTCCTTACTCCAGTTTGGACTCTTTGCACCTTTATCAAAGATTAACTGATCATGTCTTTGAGGGTGGGTGTCAGGATACTCAACTCTATTCCATAAATCCACAGGTCTATTTTTATTCCAGTACCATGCTGTTTTAATTACTGCCTTGTAGTACAGTTTGAGGTTGGGAAAGGTGATGCCTCCCATTTTCTTTTTTCCAAGGATTGCTTTAGCTATCCGTGGGGGTTTATTATTCCATATGAATTTCAGGAGTGTTTGGTCATTTTCTTTAAAGAATGTCATGGGTATCCTTATAGGAACCACATTGAATATGTACAAAGCTCTAGGGAATATTACCATCTTGACAATGTTAATTCTTCCCATCCATGAGGACTGCATTTCTTGAAGCTTTCAAATAGTTGGTGTACTCCAACAGGATAAAATTCATCTCTTGCCAAAACAGGGAATGATGAACACTACAGATGTAAAATAATGAATATTTGCTCTTAACTTAGAAACATGCTGCAGGGACTGGAGTGATAGCACAGTGAGGTGGGCATTTGCCTTGCATGTGGTGGACCTGGTTCAATTCCTGGCATCCCATATGGTTCCTCCAAGCATTACCAGGCGTTATTCCTCAGTGCAGAACCAAGAGTAACCCTGAGTGTCTCCAAGTGTGGCCCAAAAGAGCGTAAGATGGGGGCTGCAGAGAGAGTACAGTGGGTGCATATGACCAACCTGGGCTTGATTCCCCACAATGTATATTCCCCCACACTTTTTATGGTGCCCCAGGCCCCGCCAGGAGCTAGACCTGAGCACAGCCTGTAAGCCCTGAGCAAAGCCACGTGTGACCCCTCCAACACAAAAGACGCTTTGACAACAGCTTCATGATCCCTCATCCCACAATCAAGAAACTGGAAAAAAAAAATTTTTTTGAAATCTGAAAAACTTCTTGGCAAACAACGGCACCTCCTGGAGAACTACCCGCTCCTCTTTTGCTGGCTACTAGGTCATGATATAAATATCATCAGTGATGGTTTTGTGCATGCATCACTCCAGCACCGGCCCACCAGAGAGCCTGCTTGTTGTCACGGCCTGCCAAAGGGTGGTGGGCTTCAGACCCTCGTATTTAAAAAACCTTGCCCTGGGTTGGAGAAAGGCTCAGTGGGTCAGACTGCCTGTGGAGAGCAGGGTAAGATCCAGCCCCACTAATCTAGTACCACGCATAGATTAGTGTGTAAATAGTGTATAAGTAGAGTAGAAGAGGGTGTGGCCCCTGAGCACAGCTGGGAGGGAATCAGAATCCAAAACAGACAAAAAAACCCCAAAATGATGCTTTGAAAGACAAATAATGGAATGACTGATGCACTGCACGAAGCCGCTTTATGTTTTGTTTGGGGCCAAATTGAGCAGTCCTCAGGACTTACTCTTGGTTCTGTGCTTGGGGATCATGCCTGGCTATGCTCAGGGGATGGTAGAGCTGCCAGAAATAGGAACAGGGTCATCATATATGGCACATACAGGTTCCTTAACTACTGACAATGTTGCTTTAAAATCTCTGATTTTATTTAAATCTTTGATTTCATTTTTTACTTGTTGGGTCATACCTGGTGATGCTTAGGGGTTGCTCCTGGCTCTGGACTCAGGAATTACTCCTGGCAGCACTCAGGGGACCCATATGGGATGCTGGGGATCGAACCTGGGTCTGATGTATGCAAGACAAATGCCCTGCCAGTATGATATTGCTCCGCCCCTGTATGATAATTTTGTCCTTTTTTCTTAAGAAATTTCTCTTATACTGGGCAGTTTTGTGGTCTCCTTTTGAGGCTTCTATGCTGGTAGATGTGATTATATAACTAAACAAGAGCATCAAGAACTTCTGAGTATCAGAGGTTTTAATTTTCTTAATTGTGCTTCCAGCTGACAGGGGTACAGGTGTTTCATGCCAAATACTGGCTTGCACAAGATATTTTTTTAATGGACAGTCATGTTATTTTTTTTTAATTTTATTATTTTCCCCCAAATATCATTACACCATTTCAGACATACAATTGAAAGATGCTCATGTAGAGTTTTGGATCCACAGTGTTCCAACACCCATCCCTCCACCCAAACCCATCTACCATCACCAATGTCCCCACCTCCCTCCCCCTCCCGCACCCCAACCACCCGGCAGATTCTGTATGTCATTTCCTTCGTCTCTATATCTCCTTCCCGACAAACTTTCCTGCTCTTCGTGGACTACAGTGCATTAAATGACATTACTGTTTCACTATTTTAGTGGACGCATGCGGCGCAAGTGCGGCCAGCAATCTGGGCTCGAACTGGTCTTGCTCAGTTGATCTGTTCGTGGGTCAGTTTCTCAGCGTCCGGACAGCAAAGATGGTGGCTAGTGTGATGGGCGAGTTTCATCTGGCTGCTTCCGGGACCCCCAGAGGCGATGGGCCAACACCCAAAACCCATCTGCCCTCCTCGGGATCCCATCATCAGCTGGGCTCGGCGTGAGCCGGCTCCAGTCTCCCCAGCCGCTTGCGAAGCTCTGCATACTGGTTCCCGGGCAGTTCCTGGGCGGGTCCACCAGGCTCGGCAAAATGGAGGAGGGGGAGTGGCTTAACCCTGACTCCATCTGGCGAATTCCCAGTGATTCCCGCTTCTGGGAGCCGCCTACCTGGGCTCGAACTGGTCTTGCTCAGTTGATCTGTTCGTGGGTCAGTTTCTCAGCGTCCGGACAGCAAAGATGGTGGCTAGTGTGATGGGCGAAGTTTCATCTGGCTGCTTCCGGGACCCCCAGAGGCGATGGGCCATGGACAGTCATGTTAAATGCAAAAAAAAGTTACTGTATTGTGGTATTGGCAGAGCCTGGCAAGCTACCCGTGTTGTATTTGATATGCCAAAAACAGTAACAATAATAGACCTCATTCTCATGACCTGGAGGAATAGTTTGAGGCTCTTCTTGTTCCTGAAGTGAGCAGAGGCCCTTGGGCTATACTAGCAAGCAACAGGGACAAATAGAAATGTTACTGGCGCCCGCTCAAGCAAATAGATGAACAAAGGGAAGACAAGTGACAAGTGATTGTAGTATAGCACCTTTCCGCTTTCTAAGTGCCAGGCCCTGAGATTCCTTAGTCTATGTGTGGAATCTTCTATTCCATAGAAGCCTAGTATGGACTGCTGGAAAATACAGAAAAATGGCATCCTAAACCCCTGTAGTGGTGGGAGGGGAGAGAAGGCAGAGCTGCACTAAATTCTATACAATTAAAGCCCACTAGGGCCAGAGAGAGCAGTGGGACAAGTGCTGCAGTTCCATTCCCAACACTGCATGGTCTCTGGAGCACCACCAGGGGTCACTCCTGAGCACAGAGTCAGTAGTAGCCTTTGGCACCCTGAAGAGTAACCTAAATCCACTTCCTCCTCAACACCCACCCACCCACACACATACACAAAAGCCCACTCTTTGGGTAATGGGCTGTAAAATGGGGAGGAGACGAGCCTTGTTGAAGTGACTTAGTATGTATGGTACAGTGTAGGTTCTGGGGATAGAGTGAACAGAATTGGTCTAAGGTCAGGATGAAGATAGAGAAATGTAATGAGGTTGTTGCCCAGTGCTTTAACCCGAGTCACCTCTCTGATGGGGCTGGAGAGATGGCACAGCAGGTAAGACACACTCAACCTGGGTTCAATCCCCAGTGTCCCATATACTCCCCAAGCAGCACCAGGAGTGAGTCAGTCCTGAGTGCAGTAGCTGAGCATCATAGGGTGTGGCCCATAAACAGAAAAATAGTCGCCTCCCTGAAACTGTAGTTGTCTCAAGTAGCGGGCCTCCTTGCCTTAATGTTTAAAAATTATTAGTGCTGGCATTTCCTAGGAAGTTAATTACTGACTTTACTTTCTCCTTTTCTGACATATTTAGAAAAAAGCAGATAAAACATTTCATCTGTATCATAGTTTACTAGAAGAAATCATGATTGCAACCCATTATTTAAATTAAGACTCCATGAACAGATTCAGAAAAATAGAAGGATCTGGTATAATTTTAGGGGCTGGAGAGAATTCAGTGGGCTGAACACACACACTTTGAATGCAGGAGTTTGATCCCTGCCAGGAACATACCCAAAGCACAGAGCTAGGAGTTACACAAAACCTCCAAGAAATAACTTCAGAATGGAAATGTAACTTACTGGAATTGTACATGTGTTGGATACATGAACCTTGCATTTGATCCTCAGCACCACAAGAATAAAAGTTGATGATGAGAGAGTTTTGGAAACTCAACAGTTATGAGTCAAAAAAATTAAAAAGCTGAGACCTGTGCTGAGAAGTTGGTTCAAAGGACTTTTGCAGGTAGGAACTTAATTTTGGTCTTGAGCACTGCTGAAAAGTAATCCCTGAGCAGCAAGCCAGGAGTATGCCCTGAGGGACTGCTAAACCAAATATATATATATATATATATATATATATATATATATATATATATATAGTACTGCTAAACATATATATATATGTTTAGCAGTACTGTACCAAATATATATATATATTTGGTTTACTTTAGATAGATAGATAGATAGGTAGGTAGGTAGATAGATAGATAGATGGATAGATAGATAGATAGATAGATAGATAGATAGATAGATAGATAGATAGATAGATAGATAGATAGATAGATAGATAGATAGATAGATAGATAGATAGATAGATAGATAGATAGATAGATAACACCCTCTGCGTCTGAGAGCATGATCCCTGAGCACAGAGCCATCAGGGCTAGGCCCGAGCACTGAGTCTTCTGTTGAGGCCTGCACAGCCAGGAAAGAGGCTTCATCTCCAACTGGCATGCCCCTCCCCCACACACACACAACCCACACCACCCAGTGCTGCGTTGCATGCAGCCTCAACCACACTCAGCAGTTGTGCATCTCAGGAAAAGGGACATTTCCTGCCCATCGTGGAGTCATACCAGCAGCACCACAGCAGGCTGAAGCAGAGCCGCCCTCAGCCTGCTGCATTAGAGCATCCGACAGCCTCACTTTGGGCAGGAGGGTCCCTCTCTAGGCAGAACCCAAGAGAGCTTTGCTGCTCACCTTGAGGGGGTGACTGCATGGGCTCACATAGATTAAAAAAAAACGCTGGGGATGTGTGTGAAAGATTTAGCAGCAGTAGAAGGTTTCTGAATGCTCAATGACCCAAGAGTAGGTCAGACACACAGTGAGCCAAGGCTACTGGCAGAGAAAGGGGGGAGTGGTAAAGGTTTAAGAGGCCCAAGAACACGCTCCCATCACTTCACGGGCCCAGAAAAATGAGTCTCCCAGAGGGGATGCAAACACCTCTAGAGTGGACTGCCCTTGGCTGATACGCGAATCTCCAAATTATTGTTTACTATTTTAACTATAGAACAAACTGAAAAAAGAAAGGTAATCAGCTTTGTAAAGAACAATGAATTTTTCCTGCATTTGATTAAGACTAAATCACTCTAGAATGACTTCTAAAGGACTTGATGTTCATTGTAGTTGCTATAAGCAGGTATTTTTTCATTGTTACTGCTGATTACATGAAGACTTGTTCATATGTCACTTGTTCATATGAAGTTCATATGAAGATACTCATGGGAGTATCTTCATACCCTGGCTCCATTTTTCCTCCCTTTGGGCCTCCCAAGTGGTACACAGGAGGACGTGGGAACCAACCAATGTTGAGTCAACTAGGCTAGTTATTTCAATATAAGGGCCCTAGGATGCTGTGCTGCTCGGACCCTGCAGTGAAAGCATTACAGAGCTGCAGAGCCTCATCCATTGTGCGTGCTCCCTAATTGCTGTACTGTCTCCTGGGCCCTCCTCTCAATGTTGTTTTTTTGCTTGGTTTTGGTTTTGGGTTTTGTTTTTGCTTCTTTTGGGTCACACCTGGCGATGCTCAGGGATTACTCCTGGATCTGCACTCAGGAATTACTCCTGGCAGTGCTCAGGGGACCATATAGAATGCACACGATCGAATGGGTAGGACACGGGGCCTGCAAGACAAACACCCTACCCATTATCCTATCACTCCAGCCCTCCTCTCAATGTTTATATTAGGTTTAATGTTTCTGAGGGGTACAAAAACAACATAGTAATCATATGTGTGCCTCTTATTTAACTTCTGATTCAAAATGATAGTAAAAACATACTTTATGATAGTTGTGCGACTTTTCATGCTTATTACATAGTCAGTTTCCTGCCTCTTGAGGTGTTGCAGGTGTAGCCACGGTGCCCGGCTGCATCAGCAGGTGGCAGACAGGAGACAGTCTTGTCTACACCCAGGGCTCTGCCCCATGGGCCCCTGAATGGTCGATGGTTTGACGTAGAAAAAGCCTGGGCCCCCTGAGATGAACCCAGAGCCATGGCAGAGCCTGGCAAGCTACCCGTGGTGTATTCAATATGCCAGAAGCAGTAACAATAATGGACCTCATGAATGGAGACCACCAATGAATGGAGACATTACTGGTGCCCGCTTGAACAAAGGAAAGACAAGTGACAAGTGATTTTTATTTAAAGTATGTGAAAGGCTCTCAGAGTCTGAAATGATCATTATTTAACCCAACAGAATCCCCCAGGTATTCCCTCAGAAGTCCAACATCTCTCTTTTTATTTTCCTTTTTTTATTTTTTTGCCTTTTTGTAATTCATTGTAAATCACCAAGTTATTCAGATTGGGTTTCAGGCATACAGTGTTGTGACACGCATCCCTATCCTCCTGAGACCACTTCCCTACACCAGTGACCCCATTTCCCGCCTACCCACCCACCTACCTCTCTCAGAGACGTTTTTAAATAACTTTCCACCCTGTGGTTTACAGTACTGCTGCCTTAGGGTTTCATGCTTGAAACTTTTTCACCTTTCAACAGTCAGGCTTCCTCCCGTGATCATGTTTCTCCTCCATTTTTGTTGTCTTCCCTTCTCTGTCCAATGCCCCAAGTTGTGTGCTTGCCCGCTTTTCTCCCTGCCCAGACACTGGATCCCCGCATCCCACAGAGCCACGGGGCCCCCAGGAGTACTCAGCTTGCTTGCGGGGCCTGATACTCCAGAGAGGGCTCAGGAAAGAGGGAGTGGATGCCGGACTCTCTACTCTCTGCGCATGTATCTGCTTCTTGCTTTCTGCTATATCACTGTCTTCCCATTGTTCATTGATTTGCTCGAGTGGGCACTAGTAACATCTCCATTAGTCCTGTCACAAGCAAGTGCAACCCAAGGGCATCTACTTGCTACAGGGACAGGAGGAGCCCGAAACCATCCTTCAGGTTATGGAACTGAGGTCCATAATAGTTACTAGTCTTTGGCATAAAAAGTAAATAAAACACGGTAGCTTGCCAGGCTTTACCGTGTAGGTGGTATAGTCTCAGTAGAAGGCTCTCAACCCGAGCATTTACTGATGAAACTTAAAGGGGAAGATCAGGATTTCTCTTGGATGGAGCTCTGAGGAACTATGGAGTCTGGATGTTGAGAATGACTAACCCCATGATGTGTGGTTTGCTCTGGCTTCTTGCCAGGCTTATTGGTATCAGTTAAAACATGTCTATAACTGTTTACTATGTATAAATGTGAAAGGAATTGGGAAGAACCTTATGCAAAATTCAGTATCCTATAAAAATATCATGCGGCCGCACGCCAAGGGACATGTGGGTCTGGCATGGGTGGTTCTCTCTCTTCCGGGGCAACTGGCATGGAGGCGGAGGAAAGGGCAGGGCTCAAAACTCCACTCCCAGTCTGGCCAGCATGGTCTCTCCCCGCTCATGAGAGCAAACCTTAGGAGCAATGTTGGACTCGACCAGGGGATAGGCGAGCCCTTACTGGGAGGTCAGATCCATGGGTTGCTTCCACATGGGGCCGGCCGAGCAGCGCAGCTGTGGGTCTGAAGTGGGTCTGCTATTTAAAAGTTTTTTTTTAAGGAAGGTGGGGGCTGGAGCAATAGCACAGTGGGTAAGGCGTTTGCCTTGCACGCAGCCAAGCTGGGTTCGATTCCCCAGCATCCCATATGGTCCCCCGAGCGCCGCCGGAGTAAATCCTGAGTGTAGAGCCAGGAGTAACCCCTGAGCATTGCCGGGTGTGACCCAAAAAAGAAAAAAGAAAAAGGAAGGTGGAAGGTTGAGTCAAAGTGTGCACAAGCACCATAATGCAGGTGTGTAAGTGCCAGGGAGGAAGAGGACGGAAATCTTAAAGGATGATGTAAATAGGTGTCCTTTGTCTTAAAAAAAAAAAAAAGAAAAGAAAAAATTAAGATCCTGGAAGGAAGTTAATGGGGATCAGGGAAAGTCTGTCTTGACCTGGTGACGGCGACATGTTTTCACATCATGATGTCTTAGACTGCGCACTAGAATGTGTGCATTTGCACACACACACACACACACAGAGGTCAGCGTGATAGAACAGTGGGTAGGGCATTTGCATTGCACACAGTCAATGCAGGTTTGATCCCCAGCACCCGGTATGGTGAGCACTGCTAGAGGTAGTTTCTGAGTGCTGAGCCAGGAGTAAGCCCTGAGCACCACCAGGTATAGACCAAAAGCCAAAACATAAAATAAACATAAATATATATCCACACATACAAATATTATCCATAACGATGGAGATTTTGTGATGTTATGAGGAGATACAGCTTATCTGTTACCAAGAAAAAGTAAAATAGGGGCCGGAGTGATAGCCCAGCGGGTAGGGCGTTTTGCCTTGCACGCAGCAGGTCCATGCCGGCCTGGATTCGATCCCCAACATCCTATATCGTCCCCGAGCACCACCAGGAGTAATTCCTGAGTGCAGAGCCAGGAAGAACCCCTGAGCATCGCGGGTGTGATCCAAAAAAAAAAAAAAAGTAAAATAAAAGGGTGATAGCAGAGGAGGTTAATCTTTATATATTGGGGGGTTTTATATATATATAAAGAAAATATATAATAGTTCATATTTTTCTGTATCACTGTATCACTGTCTTCCCATTCATCATCGATTTGCTCGAGCGGGCACCAGTAATATCTCCATATATCCTGTCTCATGCTAGTAGAGCCCAAGGGCATCTGCTTGCTCCAGGAACATAAAGAGCCTCAAAGTATTCCATCAGGTCATGGGAATGAGGTCTATAATTGTTACTGGTATTTGGCATATCAAATACGACACGAGAGGCTTGCCAGGCTCTGCCGTGTGGGTGGCATATTCTTGTAGTCACCTCTAAATCCAGCATTTATTGATGAACCACACGATTGCAAGCAGCCACGCGAGCCGGGCTGTAATAGGCTCTTCTGCTGGGTGGAGTTCTGACCAGAGGGAAGTCCAGATGTGGAAAATGGTGGCCCTTATGGAGTGGGGGTTGTCCCTACTTGTCGCGAGGCTCTGCTGGGGTGGCGGGCCAGGGCTAGAACCTGCCATCAGAGCTGGGGCCTGGGGCCACCGGGAGGCCCCCTGACTGCCGGTCCTGGTGGCAGATATTGGCCAGTATACAGGCTGGCAGTGCTGGGGACAGCTGGACCGCACAAGCTAGTGCTGGGAGCAGGCAGGGGGAAGGTTGGAATTTGGGGCCTTCCACAAGCAAGGCCAGGGCTCCTGCCTATGAGCTACCCCTCACTCCAAGGCCTCTGTGAGAAATACAAGGGGCAGAGAGTACTGACCCAATAATTTTACTTTCAGGTGTTTATCCTCATGAAAAGGAAATGTGCAAAATTTTAGGACTGTTTTTATAGTATCACAAAATTAGAAACAAATGCTGATCGGTCCGCTATGATGCAGAGACACAGACACATGGGGGCAGAGCTGCCATCTGGCTCTCCCCATGCTGGGCTGACCATGAGGCATCCAGGAGGTAAGATGGGTTCTGGTCCCAGCCCGCCATACCATTAGAGCCTCAGAAGAAGCCAGGCAAATCTCGCTCATAATTTCAGCCATTTTCAACATCCGGACTCCACAACTCATCAGAGCCCCACCCAGAGAGCTGCTGATTTCAAGCCCCAGTATGTGGGTCTCAGTGGTTAAAGTCATCAGGCTTCCATGGAGATAGAGCTGAGGCCCATTTTCCCCCACCTCTGTCCCGCCCAGGAGGCCTCTTTCAAACTGGTAGAAACCAACCATGTTCTAGAAACTCAGAAAGTAAATTCAAGAACAGAATTCAGCCAGATTCACCCATAACCAACTGAGGGGGTGGGGTGGATTAATCAGTAATATTGCCACGTAGTTGCTTTAATGGTCAATATAATTAGTGCTAGCTGAGGGAGCAGGAATGGGGATCGGGGGTAGGTGGGAAACGAGGGTCTTTGGTGATGGGAAAGTGGTGTGGGAGTGGTGATGAAGTATAAATCTAACAACTGTACTATGAAAACCTTTTACTTTGCAAATCATAGTGTTTCAATAAAAATTAAAAAAAAATTTTAAATGCTGATCAACAGTTTAATAAATAACGATGCAACCAAAGCAGAACACAGTCTGTCCCCTCCAGAGAAGCCCAAACATGCTCATTAAGGCCACTGCACACAGCGCGATGCAATCCACTTGTAAAAATCCCAAGTATTTATTTTACATATGTGCACAGAAAAGAATCAGGGTTCATGTACACAATAACCTTCACAACTGATTATGCCTAAGGGTATGAATATTTATTATTCCCAATGAGCACACACATCTCTGTACAATACCCTTGGACAGAAATCACTTGATGGGCAGTTCTGAGCCTCCTCACCGAGTCTCTGCTGTACCCACAGCTCTTGGTGGAGGGGTCCCAGGCTGTCCCCACCTTTCTTACTATCCTGCCTTCTCAGGCTGTAAAAATTCCCCACAATATGTTCCGCACCTGGTATCTCACGTCTAGACATTCTGCTCAGGTTTTCCTGGATGATCAAGCTGTAAGGAGGCGCCCCCTTCTCTTGTGGGTCCTGCCGCGGAGCCGGGTGCTGAGGGAGCCTTTTGGGCTTCGCCGGGCATGTCACAGAGATTTCCTTTCGTGACAAAGTCACTCATTGTCCAGGGTCCAAGCCCATAGTTCAGTAGAGTGATTCCTAGTGCCCCATCCTCATCCTCATGTTGATTATGAAAAGCCCTGATGGGGCTTGACTGCATTCTAGAATTCTGTGGAAGACCAGAATCCCGTCTTCTTTCTTCCCTTCAGAAACAGGTCTGCAGGAACCCCTGCTCCCTGCAGTTTGAGACAAGGTGCTCCAGAGGAGAAATAAATACCTGAGTGGTGTGGAGGAAGAAGCCGCGTCTCACTGGGACCGTGATCAAGTTCTCCCCATCCCTGGCCTTTAGCTTCCTTTGCAAAATGGGTGTAAAAAAACAGTCTGGAGTGATAGTACAATGGTTAGGGTGCGTGCCTTGCACACGGCAGGTCCAGTTTAGATCCCTGGCACTCCCTAGGGGCCCTTGAGCCTCACCCAAGAGTAATCCTTGAGTGAGTGCAGAGCCAGGAATAAGCCCAAGGACCTCCAGTGTGGCCCAAAAATCAGAAAAAAAAAGGCGGGAGGAGGCTTGCACGAGCGGGTGCTGGGTGAGGTCCCCTCCCGTGCAAACAGCCTAATTCTGAGACCACAGCCCGTGGCAGCACCTGCCCCTTCCCCCAATGTGTGCACACAACAGAACAAGCTCTGCGGTGTGGTTGCACATGAGCTTTCTTGTCTTGTGTCAAGTAAAGAAAACAAGGAAAGAGTTATCCTGCCCATCCAACCCCCATGCCAGTAATGATAAGGAAAAGGAACATAGAGGAAGGAAGGTTGGGGCAGGGGGAACCAAGGGGAAGGACAAATGCTCCCCCTAAGGAGAGTTCTTAGTTTGAAGTCTTGTAGTGGCCAAAGTGTGGGTTCGTAGCCACGTTAGACGGATCTCTCTGGGCTGGGCTTGCCTCCCAGTCTGACCTGGGGCCTGAAAGAGAAGTAGGGACAGCCATTGCTGGAAGAACCCCACAATGCGCTGCAGCATGCATCCAGCACAGATCCGGCATGCATCCAGCTTGCTTGGTCTAATCCCCAGGACCACCTGCGGGCGAGGCTCTAGAGGGAGAGTGGAAAGCAGGGGCACAGATCAAGCAGGTGGTGAGACAAGATCCTCATCTAGTTACCCTCACTTACGCAGCCTTTGTCAAGTTCCGCCAGGAGGCTGATAGCAAAATCATCAGTTGACCTAATTCTCTGCACGGGGTGGGTGGGGGTAAGGGAAGGATCACAGCCATGGGGGAGGATGTGAGCAAACCACCATCAGCCCAATGGAGCCACGTTATCTCCCAGTCCCTTTGACAGCCGTGATCTGCTATAACACTGAAGATGGGTGTATTCTGGGTGCCCTAGGTCTGCGCGATGGTCCCTCAGAAACTCTGCGGGCGGGAGCTGAGCTGCCCCTTGGTGGCCCAGCAGTAGATGCCTCAGAGATATGGCAGGGCAGAGTTGTTATTCTCACGCATTTCAAAGGAATATTTTCTAGTGGGAAGACAGATAAGGGGAGCCTCAGTGATAATAATAGTGGGTTGGGCACTTACAGGAATGAAACTGCGAGGATTTAATCCCCAGCATCCCCTTTGGGCCCCCTGAGCCTTGCTAGGAGAGATCCCGGAGCGCAGAACCAAGAGGAAGCCCTGAGCATGGCCCATGCCTGGTATGACCCAAAAACTAGAGAGAGAGCGAGAGAGAGATATGCAGGGGATAGAGAGGCAGTGCAGGGGTTAAGGGTTAAGGTGCATGTGGTCAGTCGATCCTGGCGATACCCCAAGCACTGCTGGTGTTACCCAAGTAACCCCCAGTTCTGCAGGGTCCAGGCAGCACCATGTGCTCACACCCTCACACTGAGCTGCTGGCCTGGTGGGCTGGCAAACCCTATGAGGGGTTTCCATGCCTCCTAAGCACTGTGCCAGAGATGCCCTACTCCAAAAAATATTAAGTTAAGGGGTGATTTTCTTCCTAAAGTTCCCAAGTGCATTTCAAATATTAAAAATGTTATAAATCCTCTATTTTTAGAATGTCTTCCCCCTGGGCATCATATCTGTGAGTTATGCATCGGAAAGTCATTACATTTTTATTGTTAAGAAAGAGTAGCATCCAAGATAAAGAATTTGCATTACCGGGCTAGGATGACAGAAAGTACAGTGGTTAGGGCTCTTGTCTTGCATGTAGTTGATTGCATTCAATCCCCAGCATCCCTTATGGTCCCCTGAGCCCCACCAGGAGTGATTCCTGAATTTGAATTCCACGGCTGGAGCAATAGCCCAGCGGGTAGGGCGTTTGCCTTGCACACAGCTGGCCTGTGCCTGCCCAGGTTCAATCCCTGGCATCCCATATGGTCCCCTGAGCACCGCCAGGAGTCATTCCTGAGAGCAGAGCCAGGAGTAACCCCTGAGCATCGCCGGGTGTGACCCAAAAAAGCAAAAAAAAAAAAAGAATTTGGATTCCTGCAGATGAATGTCAGGAAAGAAATAGCCCCACTGCCAGGAGAAGCATGTGCCCTGGGAAGATGTCCCAGTTCTGCTCCTGTGGGATGGCCCTGACTACTCACTCAGCATACTGGGTGGCCTGTTGGCACTTTCTCGTCTCTGCAGTAACAGTCTGGTAAATGCTTAAAAGGCGGTTGCAAAATAAGATCAAACCTAATTACAGCAAGGAACAGGTGCCCTGTTCATATGATTATTGATCATCTGGGGCACTCCCAGGTCTGCCATCTTGGGTGGGGCTCCTAATCTCTGCGCCAGAGCCCTGGGATGCTGCTGTTCACCACTTGGGGTTATAGTGGACTCACATCCTGGTGACCTATCGTGGTGCATCTGATAGTCTACTGGCCTATCAGATGGGAATAAGGCCTGACTATCAAGAACACTGCGGCTGAGACATCCTTCCCAGGCATATGTTTGGTTTGGTTTTGCTTTTTTTTTTTTCCTGATCACTCCAGGATGATCACG
This sequence comes from Cryptotis parvus, assembly GCA_021461705.1. Lineage (NCBI taxonomy): Eukaryota > Metazoa > Chordata > Mammalia > Eulipotyphla > Soricidae > Cryptotis > Cryptotis parvus. Next base: position 82,231 of record JAJIBD010005120.1, on the reverse strand, counting down.
GGGATATAACTGCATGGGGACTTGCTTGTACTGTGTCTGCCTCTGGTCCCCTTTGTACCATTCCAGTCAAGACAGCAAACCAAAGGCCTTCGGTTGGCTCAAGGAAATGGAGAACCTAGGCCTTCCTTTTATGAACTAGGTGCTTAAAGAATAAATAACTCTTAAACTAAACCAAGGAAATAGGAGGGAAAGTTGATATTGTTGGTTGTTGTTTTTTTCCTGGATATTTTTGTTTGGGGATTTTGTTTTATTTTGGTTTGGAGCCAAGCCCAGCAGTGTCCAAGGATAGCTCCTGGCTCAGAGCTCAGTGGTCACTCCTGCTGTACTGGGGAGGATATCCAGTGCCAGGGATGAGCCCCATGCAAAGCCTTAACCCCTGTATCTCTCTCTCTTTTTGAGGGGGAGTTTTAAGAAAACATTTCAACCCAGGTGAAAACAATTAAATCAAGATGGAGATATCGGTCTTTTGAGAAGTGAGGCTTAATTGGACGGATTTTGTTAAAAAAGGCTTAATAAGATGGAGATGTACTTAAGTCAGAGAACTCTTCCTGTCCTCCAACTCAGGATGCTACAGTGGCAGCCTCCTGCCTTTGCGTTCAGATGCAAAGCTAGCTCCAGGCTCCCAGGACTCCACAGCCAGAGCCTCTCTCTTGGGAAAGGAAACTAACCTGTATCTGCTACTGGGAAGCCAGGACCTGTGTCCAGGCATGTCAAGGGTTAGGAGGATTTGGAGTATAGTTATAAGACACTCACCTAGGACATTTGCAAACTCGCCGTCGCTTCCCTGGAGAAGGAAACAGAGTAGTGTCACTGCTCCAACAAGCAGCAGTGTTTCAAAATGGCTACCCCTCTTGTTCAGGTTTGTTTTCCTTCCTTCCTTCCTTCCTTCCTTCCTTCCTTCCTTCCTTCCTTCCTTCCTTCCTTCCTTCCTTCCTTCCTTCCTTCCTTCCTTCTTTCCCTTCCTTCCTTCCTTCCTTCCTTCCTTCCTTCCTTCCTTCCTTCCTTCCTCCCTCCCTCCCTCCCCTCCCTCCCCTCCCTCCCCTCCCTCCCTCTTTCTCTCTCTCGTTTCCTTCTCTCTCCCGGGAATCCAGTTAAATTTGCTTTTTTGGGTCACATCCGGCGATGCTCAGGGGTTACTCCTGGCTCTGCACTCAGGAATTACTCCTGGTGGTGCTCAGGGGACCATATGGGATGCTAGGGACTGATCCCAAGTGGTCCGTAGGCAAAGCAAATCCCTACACACTGTGCTGTTGCTCCTGCCCCAAAAGTCCTCTTTTTCATCCCTCTTCTTATAAACTCAATAAAACCCAGGGCTTTGAAAAGGACTGTGACCCTCAGTGAGCACCACAACCTGATGTGTGACCCTGGCCAGCCAGTGACACTGCTAAGAAATTGAGCACCACAATTGGATTTGTGTGCAATCCTCAAGACTGCAACAACAATATAGGGAAGGGAATTTAAAAAATTAAAAATATTGAGTTGGGCTACAGAGATGGCTCAGGGGGCTGGGCTGCAGGCTTTGCATACAGGAACCTCAGGTTCATTCCCTGACGCCACATGGTCCCCAGAGCAACCCTGAGTCTGGCCCCATATAAGCAACAAAATGTTTACATACTGCTTTCATGTTCTAAACCAACGTTATTTCCATGATTTCATTTGCGGGGCCACAAAGGTTCTCTGGCCTCCCTCTGAGCTAGATGCTGGGGATGGGGGTTGGGGGGATGAGGGACCCTTACACCCAGGGCAGTGCTTGGGGCACCCTGCAGGGGAGCTTCCTCAAGCCGGGCACGCACGTCGTACCATCCCTTTAAATGTTCTTCTCTTAAATATTTTGAATAAGGATAAAAATGACTGCAAATACAGGTGAGGATGAGGTAGGGTAGTACATCACTGGGTGGTGAATGGGAGGCTTCTCCTGGAGGGGCCCGAAGGGAAATCTCAGCGCATCTCATTATGGTTTTGTTCTGTTTGGGGGTCACACCTGGCGTACTCAGTGCTTACTCCTGCCTCTACCCTCAGGGATCACTTCTGGGCTGAACGCTGGGTCCACATGGGGTGCCAGAGATCGCAGCCGAAAGCGGCGCGCAAGGCGGGCTCCCTCCCCGCTGTGCTGTGGCTCAGGCATTCGCGGCACCTTTGTCTCCAATGGCGCAATGAGCACCTGTCCGGCGCCGCCTAAGCGCGGACTCTTTCTAGGTATGACCCAGGTTCCCGCTCGACCCCCACCCACTGAGACTTACTGCGGCTGCAGACCAGGACGGTAACCAGCGAGAAGAGCAGAACCGCACACGTCCCCGTCAGGGGCGCCCAGATGTAGATGTCGCAGTCCAGTCCCGTCTTCACTCCTGACCGCACAGCGGAGCAACCCTTAGGAGAGGGCCGGGCCCCCTGCTCCCCAAGCACCTCCGGCGTCTCGACCCGGTCACTCCCCGGGCAATCCCCTCCGGGTACCCACCCATCCCCTCCTTACTTGTTCTGCCCTCCCTGGGCTCGCAGGTCTCTGGACGCGCGTCCAGCTCCCGCGAAGGGTTGATGAATGGCGGCAAGGGTGAGAGCGTGGTGGTGGTGGTGGTGGTGGTGGTGGGCTTCGTTGTGGCTTCTGCAGTGGAGACTGTGAACGCGGACTGGCCGAGGGGCGCCCCCCCCCCACCGGGTTTCTCCCCCACCGCAAAAACGCGGGCGCGAAGCTGGGCTCAGGGTAGGCAAGCGGGAGAGACCCTCCAGGTGCACGTCCCTTGGCGGCGGGCGCCAGAGTCTGCGGGTCCCTAAGTACCGCCGCTGGCGTACTGGCGCCAGGACAGGAACGCAGGAGCCCGCTCCCCTCCCCACCAGCAACGCCATGAGCAGGAGCAGGGGGGTGTGATCGACACGCACAGGTCCCTCCAAGGCTCAGAACTCCAATAATGTCCCAGGGATCGCACAAACAACCCGAACTCGAGCCCAGGTCTTCCAGACCCCAAATTCTCATAGTCAGCCCCCACCCCTCCGCAGCCGCACCGCAGGCTCAGATTCCTCATCTGCGAGATGGAAACACTCGGAGGCTGTGTGCGGGGTGGGATTGGGCGGATGCGTGCGAGTGGAAAACTTATGGAGAGGAGCCCCAGCCCCGCACCCAGAAACCCGCGCGCACCTGGCAGCAACACGGGCATGTAGGCGCTGAAGTGCGGGACGGAGTTCATGATGACCATGCAGAAATAGTAGCCCGTCTGCTGCTTTCGGAGGCCGTTCAGGCTGAGGATGAACATGTTCCCATTTTTCTTGACCGAGATGTTGTCGATCTTGGTCAATTCGGGGCTTCCTGGAGTACGCCAGGAACGTGGGTCTAACGAGGGGGTTCAGGTCCTGGAAGAGCCACGTGCAGCCGGTCGCCAGGCTGCCGCCTTGTTTCAGCTCGCATTTGAGCTCCACCTCGTCGCCTAGTTTTGCATTCTTGGGCTTCTGGTGCACCCAGAATTTGTTGGACTCCGAGTCGGCGGCAGCGGTGGTGTCTGGGGAACAGGCAGCGGGCTGAGTCGTGAGGGCCCCACCCCAGAGCCCCACAAGATCCCCAGGGACGAGGGGGAACTTACGCAGCAGGAGTACCAGCGGCAGCAGCCGGGTGGACACGGGCCAGGTCATGACCCCGGCAGGCTCAGAGGCTGGAAGCAGGCAGGGGAGGGGACCAGGAATCACCAAGCTGAGTCCTGGGGCTAGCCTCAGGCGCCTGCCTGATCTGGAGGATATGATGTCACTCCCCTCAACTCCCCTGAAGACAGTCGCCTTCCTTTTCACCTTCCAGCATCACTCCCCCCCCCATCTCTACCTCCCCCGTACCCCCACCCCCCAAACCCAGTCCCAGTCCACCCCCCCCACACACACACACACGGAACTGGGATTCTTGCATGACCACTGGCCAGGCAACACGGGACGCTGAGCAGAAGCCTTGGAAGTGACCCCGGGCAGTGTGTGCGCCAGGCAGCGACAAAAGGCAGCCCATGCAGAAAGAGGGAGAAACTTCTAGAAGCACAAGTGAGCAGGAAGGGAGGGAAGAAGTTCTCCTGGTCCTCAGGACTTCTCCATCCCAGCCTCCTCACAGAGCTGCAGGCCTTTAGGGGGACACAGGCTTTGCCTAGGCCTGCCCCTAGCACCTCTTCTCTCTCCATCTTCAGGGCAGCCCCCACTGTGCTCGTTATTCTGGAAAGCTGATCTGACAGTGTCACCTGGGCCCCCAGGGTTTGGCAGAGAGGCTTTGGGAACTGGTGCCCACATGGTCTGCACTGCCTTCCCCTGGCACACCATGCACCTTCCTCCTCTCAGGGCCTCAGTTATTGGGGATCCCTGCTCCGTGGGTCTATGTTGTTCCCTCAGAGAGACCTGCGCTGGCCCTCATTTCTGGGGGGCCCTGCTTTCAGTGCCCTACAGGAGGGACTCCTGGGCTAGTGCTCGTGTGGGTGCAGTTTCCTCTCTGGCCCTGGCACACGCATCCCCTTCCTTATGGTCTGTGCTTTCCTGAGCCATCCCTGCCCCCCACCGGTGCTCTCCTCCCATTTCTTTTGAGCCCCATCACAATGGACCCCACGCTGCTGCTGGTGTCCAGGGGTCACTGAGCTATGTCCTGAGCCACGGGCATCACAGCACAGCGTGGGCTTGGCTGTGTTTGGGGAACTCCATTGGCCCTTGAGGGCCAGACTTCAGGTATGCCTAGGCTCTGGATATTTTGATCATTATTGCTCTCAATGCTTTCCTCTTCCTCACACGACAAGCCCAAGCTCCCCTACCCCCACCCAAGACACTTACTGTTCTATGTAAATGGAATTTGAACATTTTATATTTAGAGATTTTTTGTTTTCTTCTGATGATACTCAGGGTTTACTCCTGGTTCTGTGCATGAGGCTCACTCTTGGGGAGCAGTGGGGCAGGTATCCAGAGACCGTAGGGGGATGCCAGGGATTGAATCAGGTTGCCTTATACAAGGCAAGGCAAGCAACTACCCATTGCCGCGTGTAAAGCCAGCACCCGACCGGCTGTACTGTCTCTCCAGTCCCACAGGTTACCTCTCTTGTCTAACAGTACAGGGAAATCTTTGAGCTCCACAAGTGTACATTCCAAATGTGTACGTTTTAGTGGCTTAGTGGCAGAGCATTCAACTTGCATGTGAATGTTTAGAGTGTGGTCCCAAGTTCAATTCCTGACATTGCCTATCCCCCAGACAACTAATGGGTGCATTTTACGCTGTATCTTACTAGAAATTCCTCATATTTACAGTGACTTGAAAGGCTCACATATCTATCTGCATCACTAAAGATGGGCCCCATTTGCCCCTGGGACATGAAGGGGGCTGGAGATGGGAGCCCCTTGGCAACACTGTGTACGGCAGCGCTGCAGACCAAGGACCCCTTGGTGTGTAGATGTGAACCTGTGTCCAGCTTTGTGGACACCGTGTGTAGACACCCTGATTCACACGTACAAGAATGACAAGGAAAGCTGAGTCCAGTGTGTGCACGACATGGCAACCATTGTTGCAGAAAACAGTCTCCCTTTTGTTCTGCATCTGTGAGGAGGTGTATGAGGAGGGTCAAACAGCCCCATTGGCTAATGACTGCAGTCTGGGAGGGTGGCATTGAGAATGGCTTGGGAAGTAGACAGTTCTTCCTGGGCCTGGGAGGGCCAGAGGCTGGCACAAAGTTCCTGGAAGGAAGCGGACTGTATCTGTGTTGGAGGTCTTTCAATCTTGTGGCTCAGAAAAAAAGTGCCAGCCATGGTGGGGGTGGTAGCCCCTTTTACAGAGCAATGGAGGGTAAGGAGGGGTTGCCAGGGCAACATGTCTAACCCACCAAGGAGGCTGTGTGACCCCAAAGATATTTTTCACAGAAAGTGGTGTTGCAAAAGGTAACCACAAAGGCATCCGCCCTGCAGCAGGGGGAGTGGAGATGCAATTGCAGGCTGTTTGGGGGTGTCTGCTGGCTGCCAGGTGTGCAGAGGGCAGGGAAGGGGTCTGCCCATCTCTGCCAGGTAAGCCCCCCTCACCCCACGCTGCAGAGTTCCTAAGGGATGGCAGAGAGAAATGGGAGCACTCGGCCGAGCAAACCTCGCAGTTAGAGATCATCCAGAGAGCTCGGGCTGAGAGAAGAGCTGCTCTGTGCGGGATTCAACAGTATTTGACTTTCCTGAGGTGGTTGTTCATAAGTATGGAAGGAAGCCAAACGTTCAGCGGGGTCTTAGGGAACTAATCAGGGCCTGTGCTCCAGCACCTCAGAGGCCACCATGACACCCTAAACACATAACTGTGGAGGTGGCTGCGGTCTCGTCTCCTCAGAACAAGGCAGGCACTGTTTGGGCCTAGCGAGACCTTTGAACTCTAGAAGGAGCAGGACTTGTCTTAATCACTAATAATCATCAGCTCTGTCTCATTCTGCCCTTCCTTCTTTCCTCCGTGGGTGGGGGCTGGCAGCTGCCATCTCTAGCCTGGACTTTTGCAATGTTCTCCTGATTGACCTCCCACCCTCACCCCTCTGATCCCTTGGAATGATCCTAGTCTCTTCTGATCTAAAGCGTGTCCTGTTGCCCCCATTTCACCCTGAAGGATCAGCCCAGCTCCCTCAGGAGCCCCGACATACCTGGGTGCTGCCTCCGAAGGTTCCTCAGCCCGTTTCCACCCTCTGCTGCCAGCCTTCTCAGCCCGTCCTGGGCTTGGCGTCTCACTGGTTCTGCAAGAAGGTCTGTGCCTTGACACCTCAGAGCCACTGAACTTGTCATTCGCGTCTTCTGAAACGTTCTCAGCTTTGTTCTTGCCTGAAGAAGCTCCTTTCTCCTCAGATCCAGCTCAGGTACTCGTTTCTCTAGGATTCAGCTCTGTCCTCTTCCCCTCCCCTGGCCCACATCTCTCTCAGTGTCACCTGGATCTTGGACTTCCCTGGACTGGATGACTTGTTCTGCTACAGCAACAGCTGGTTTGCGTGTCCAGCTTAACGATCTGGCCCTGATGAATGTGTATTTTTATGCTTTTAGCTAAGATGCCTCAGAGAAGGCACGTCACATCTTTGGTCTTCACTTGTAGAGTGAAGTGGTGACAGGGCAGGCTGAGGAGGCAGAGAGTGCGTTCTGAAAAGAGTGGTTCATTTCAGGAAAAACGTTACACACAGGTGGTTTAGAGACAGGTTAAGTGTTAGGAGCGAGGTTGCAGAGAAGGGAGGCATGATGCCGATGCCATGTTTTTAGTATTGGGACAGTTGTAAGCAAAAGAAAGAGGAAGAGAGGGGCTGGAGCCATAGCACAGCGGGTAGGGCATTTGCCTTGCACACAGCCAACCCGGGTTCAATCCCCTGCATCCCATATGGTCCCCTAAGCACTGCCCGGAGGAACCCCTGAGCATCTCCTGGAGGGACCCTCCCCAAAAAAAAAAGAGGGAGGTAGGGGCATTCAAAGGCAAGGGCAGGGGGCGGAGCGACAGCCCAGCGGGTAGGGGCGTTTGCCTTGCACGCGGCCGGCCTGTGCCGGCCCAGGTTCGATCCCCGGCATCCCATATGGTCCCCCAGCACCGCCAGGAGTAATTCCTGAGTGCAGAGCCAGGAGAAACCCCTGAGCATCGCCGGGTGTGACCCAAAAAGAAAAAAAAAAAACAAAGGCAAGGGCAGGGCTGAACAGAGAGAGCACAAGGTTTGGGTCACATGTCACATGTGCCTGACTCAGGTTTCCTCCCTGGCCACATGGTTCTCCAGGTACTGCCAGGAGCTCTGGGGCTGCCCTGATGGTTCCCAGCACTGGTGGATCCGAGCAGTATCACCCCCTCATGTCCTTATGTGGACGCTCTGGTGTGTTTAGCAGAGAATCACTGTGGGGGCTTCTGGGACTCTTTTGAGACCCCCAATGAAAAATATAGATAAGTACATTATAGTGATTGTAATGGTAGAACCAGGGCCCAAATCAGGCTTGGCTTGCTGTGATCTCTTCTTGATAATATTATTTCTTTAGATTTGATTAGAAAAAATTAAAAAGGAATGTGTTTTATTTTATTTTGAAATTTGATATTTGTGTGATATTAAAAATTATATGCTTGCGACCATCAAGATGAAAAAACAATGCTTGCTATAGTTGAGAGAGAGATGGTTCAGGGCTTAAGTCCCTTAAATAGACAAATGTCACATAATTCCCTTTGGATAAAGCATCTAGAATACTCAAAATCTGAGACAGAGACAGAACATAGGATGTAAATTGTGTGGGACTGGTGGGGAGGTGAACTGGTACAGATTTTGTTCACAGGATATGAAGAGATACCTATAGGAGGTGTTGATGGTTACACAATAATTACATTTCATGTAAAAATATTTATACTATTTACACTATAATGTAAATGTCCTTTAATATTGCTGAAGTTTACACTTTAAGCATGGCTATGAGGGTTAATATTATGTCAAGTATATTTTCCAACGATCACGATCACGATCACGATCTTCCCGTTATTCATCTATTTGCTAGAGCGGGCACCAGTAATATCTCAATATGTCCTGTCACATGCTGTAGAGCCAAGGGCATCGGCTTGGTACAGGAACATAAAGAGCCTCAAACCATTATATTAGGTCATGAGAATGATCTAATATAATTGTTACTGGCATTTGGCATATCAAATACAACACGAGCAGCTTGCTAGGGCTTGCCGTGCGTGAGGCATACTCTATAAACACCTCCAAATAAAGCCTTTATTGATGAACCGCGCGGCCGCTTATGCGCGCGAGCCGGGCTGTGATGGGCTGGTCGGCTGGGTGGAGTTCTGATGAGAGGGAAGTCCAATGTGGAAAATGGCGGCGCCCATGGAGTGGGTGGGGGGTCGTCTGGCTTGTTGTGAGGTTCTGCCGGGGTGGTGGGCCAAGGCTGGAACCCACCATGCCTCCCGACTGCCTCATGAACGGCTGGGCACAGGGAGAGCAAGGAACCGCTCTGCCCCATGTCTGAGAGTCTCTGGACCAGCATACCTGGGCCGGATTGAGGAAGAAACTGCTCCAGGGTGGGTGTCGATGATCCGGGCTGTGATGGGCTGGTCGGCTCGGTGGAGTTCTGATGAGAGGGAAGTCCAATGTGGAGAACGGTTTTATTTTCCAACAATAAAATTTTTATTTACTTATTTTACTTAATTTTGGGAAGGAGGCTTGGGCCATACCTGGTGATACTCAGGGGTTACTCCTGGCTCTGTACTCAGGAATTGCTCCTGGGGTGGGGCTCAGGGAACCATATGGGATGCTGGGGATTAAACCCAGGTCGGCCATGTGCAAGGCAGAGTCTTACCCACTGTGCTCTCTCTCCTGCCCCAACAATAAAATTTTTAAATGACCCAAGGAGTACACACATTTGTAGTTCATATTCTGGGGGAGATAGAAGAGCAATAAAATCTGTTGGCAACTGCACCTCTTCATTGATGAGCCTCTCAGTTGTCTCTTGTGCTGATAGAAGCAATCCTGGAAGGGACGTCCTCGTCCATATCCAAAACTTGATCACTTGAATCCCGTTATTCATCGATTTGCTCGAGCGGGCACCAGTAACATTTCCATTGGACCCTATCACGTGCCAATGTAGCCAAAACATTCTTAAAAAAATTGCTTTAAAGTGGGGGAAAAGTAGTTTGTGTCCTGTATCTGGGGTACTACTGAGATATTCCATTTTGTATATAGGTTATTCTTCAGGCAGTCACGGATTTTAAAGACTGAGTTTCATTTCTTTCATGTTTTGAGTCTAAAATTGGAATAAACCTAGAAATTTTTTTTGCATTAGAATAAAAAATGAATTTTACTGAAAAAAAATCATTCTTGTCCAAATCCAAGCACAGGATTTTCTCTAGGGACATCTTTAAGACTCGAGCGTGAGGATGATCTTGAGAGAAACCCTAACTTGACATTAACTTCTCTTCAACCCCCAGAAATGACTGACAAATTTCTCTCCCAAGTGAATCCCTGGCCAAGCATACGGCAGCTGAGGGTGAGCTTCCCACAAGCTCTGTGACTCTCTGTGTTGTCATTTGTTTCAGAGCTGCTAATCTGAAAGGTGTATGTTGACGTCTGTCTCTGTTCCTACTTAGGAGAGGGATGGCACCTGGACTTGTTTCCCAAAGTGCTGCCAGTTTGCCTCTGTGCCCGGTGCCCTGTGGGTGCTAACACCATAAGCACCATGCCCAGCTCTCAGAACCAAATAGCTTAAGTACACTTGCTGATGCTTAGAAGATCTTAGTTCTTTCCAACGCTTTGATTGACTGATTGCGGTAATCAAATCTGGCTTTGGCTCTTTTTTTTTGTTTGTGGGCCATTGGAGGGCTGTTGTATAGACCTTTAAGGCTCTAGAAAAAAACAAAAACAAACAAACAAAAACACCAGGAGACAAAATAAACCTCTCAGAAGATTCTTTCCTCATCTCCCTCCTTCTTTCTGAGGTATTTTGTTGCCTTGAAACAGTTTAACCAAGATAGGAACTTTTAAAAAGTCAGTGGAAATTTTTTTCTTTTATGCAAGATGGTTAGTGTTTTTCATTTGAGAACTGGAGGAGGATCCCTGAGGTAACCTCAAGTCAACCATCAAGCATCTCACTCTGGGCCCCCCCGTGGGGTGGGGGGTGGGTGGGTGCTGGGAAGCCCCCACCAGGCCACTGTGAGGGGCTGTGTGAGAGGCAGCGGTGCAGTCAGAGGGATGTGGCAATGGCAACATTGCAAGAGCTGAGGGTGATTGTTTTCACCAGCGAGCAGCTCTGAGGGCAGCAGGGAGAGATTCCACAGGTTGCATTTACAGGCGCTTGTTCCTCTGGGAAGAGGGAGGCAGAAAGAAGCAGAAGTCACCAGCTCTGTCCCACTCTTCCTCCTGTCCCCAGCTCCTGCTCCCTCGTCATCATGGAGGACTTAGAGCATTGTCTCAGGACAGAAAAGAGAGGTTTGAAGTGAACGCTTTTGCTCAGACACACTGCAGGCGTCCTTCCGGAATGAGTCTACGTATGGTCAGGGCAGAGCCCAGAAGCAGCATCTCTGCTTGTCCTCATCTTTGTCCTCCTTCTCTCCCTCTCTAATGCCCCCTCACGGACCCTGCGGAGTGAAGGATGGAAAGGAGCTTCCTGTGTGCAGCCATGAGTGGTCAGCTCAGAGCCTTGAGCTCGCTCTTCCCCCGGCCCCATGCAGTCAGCTTGACCCCAACCTCAGACCCTGTTTCCACGGCTTCCTTCCTCCCTCACTCTGCAGTGAGAAGTAGGAGTAGCTGGGATGTGAGTGGGGGGGTTGCCTCAGCCCCATCCTGGTTCTGCAGCCCTCAGTCCGAGTGACACCTCTGCAATGGGGCATGAGAGCACAGACCTGTGAACCTTTTATGCCACTCTGGGTGTAACAGGAATTATGGGCATGACCACTGGTGAGCTCTAGGGCTGGGTGTGAAGTGTCAAGTCCCCAAGAGGACTCTTGACACGAATTGATGTGAAGACGAAGCTGTTACAGGTTCTGCGTCCCTTCAGCATGACCACCATTGCCAGGACGGATATTAAGTTTGCAGAAGTTGCCTGTTCAATGACAGTGACAGAGACATAGAGCAGGGACGGCAGTTCTATGTTTCTCCATGGGTCCCAGGTCCTTCAATCTTTAAATAAAAGAAAGTAATGAGTAATAAAGATGCTCAGACTCAGAGTTAGGAAATAGAAAGTTAGGAAATCTGAAAGTTGAATCGAGACTCCCCGTTAGAGTGTTTGTGGGGAGACTTAGTATAGAACTATGGCTTGTTTGACAGGTTTTTTTCAGGTGTGGGGGTGCATACCGAGTGATGTTCAGGAATTGCTGCTGGTAGTTTTGGGGGTCGGGGAGGGGTGCTGAGGAGTCAACCCAGCTCAGCTGCATGCAAAGCAAACACCTACCATCTGTACTAGCTCTCTGGTTCCAGCAGGGTTTGTTTTATTAGGAAAACTGGGTTTTCATGTTTCTTAACAAAGTGTCTGAGAATTTCTGTTGGTTTCCCAGTGACGTCTCTTTAATTTAAGGCCTAGCTGTGTTGCCAAGGTAAGATTAACATCTCAAACCCCCACTGTGCTGGTGGAGTCTGTTTCAGACCTTTGGGTCCCATATTCTACAGTCTGCCCAGGTATTGTCCCTTTGGGCCACATATTCTAAGGTCTCCCCAGGTATTGCCCCTTTGTCTTAGTCTCCTGTGCGTCCATGATGGGGCAGAATTCATGGGCTTGGGAAATCGGAAACTGCCTTTTTCTCTTTCTGGTTCAAAAGGGAAAGGAATTTGCAGAAATTCCAGAAAGAAAACAGGAATTTGCAGAATTGTTTAAAATGTTGCATGGGACACTAGCCGCCACCTTCACTGTTCAGACGCTGGGATGCTACCTCAAGACCAGATTAACAGAGCAAAACCAGTTCGAGCCCAGGTAGGCAGCTCCCAGAAGTGGGAATCACTAGGAATTCATCAGATGGAGTCAGGGGTCGGCCCTTCCCCCCTCCATTTTGTTGAGCCTGGTGGCCCCGCCTAGGAGCTGCCGTGGGGCGACCAGCCTTAGCATGCAGTCTCAAACGCAGATGGGGAAGCTGGAACTCTGCTCTCCCCAGGCTCAGCTGACCATGGGGCTCCCAGGAGGACAAATGGGTTTTGGGAGTGGGCCCATCGCCTCTGGGGGTCCCGGAAGCAGCCAGATGAGACTCGCCCACCACACTAGCTGCCACCTTTGCTGTCCAGATGCTGACCATGAGGCTCCTAAGTTGTGCGGTCCATCAGACTAGTGGAAACAGTTATGTCCTTTGATGTACTGCATTCTACGATGTGTAGGAAAGTTAGGCGGGAGGGGAGAGGTAGAGAGGAGAGAAAAGACATTCAGAACCCACCAAGTAGTGGAGGTGTGGGAGGGGGAGGGAGGTGGGGACATTGGTGATGGCAGATGGGTTCCGGTGGAGGGATGGGTGTTGGAACACTGTGGAACCAAAACTCTACATGAGCATCTTGCAATTTTATGTCTAAAGTGGTGTAATAAAATTTGGGGAAATAAAAAAAAGGAAAAGAAAAATAAATAAAATGTTGGATGCGGAGAGTTAAAATGAAACTGTTTGCAACAGCCGGCAAGGGAAACTTCCTCCTTCAATACTGGGAAAATCTCAGGCACCCAAGACTTTCACCACATGTTCTCCATTTAGATTAATTTAGCAAAATTAATCTCTCTCATGGGATCCCAACTACTGGGGAAACCCTTACCATGAAGCCCCCAAACTTCTAACGTTCCTAAAATACTTCCTTAGAAAGGACTCAAAAGGCCTGGTGGAGGTGGAGGGAGTGGGCTGGGTGCAGCGGGGAGGAGGCCACAACTGTACCCTGTCTTGGGCTAGATGGGGGCCACCAGGTGAGGTGCGAGGAGGCCACTGGCAGCAGCCCTCTCAAGGAGTTAGTTTTCTTTCATTTTGGGGGTTAGTTTTTTGTTTGAGGGCTAAACCCAGTTATGCTCATGGGTTTCTCCTAACTCTGCACTCAGGAATCACTCCTGGTGGTGCTCAGGGGACCTTATGGGATGCCGGGATCGAACCGAGGTGGGTCACATGCAACACAAGCACCCTGCCACTTTCACTCCGGCCTGGAGTTAGTTCTTTTTAAGGGTATTTTCTCACCCCCATTAAAGACTGCAGGCGAAGCCCTAAAATATTCAACCCAGTTGAGCCAGGATTCCCCCACCCTTTCTCACAGAATTTTATTCTGTGCATAGTAAACCCCAGATCAGAGGTAATCCACAGAATCCGTGTGTGTGTGTGTGTGTGTGTGTGTGTGTGTGTGTGTTTGCACACGCACACCGCTGGGTTGGGGGTTGGGGGGTGATGTGTGATGGAGACAGCCGCGTTGCTCAGGGTCTTTCTGGTGCAAGGGTCCATATGCGGTGCCAGGGACTGACCCTGGTGGCCTGGCAAGCTCTCTCCTCTCTCTAGCCTCACAGCACCACCTCTACCCACAGGAAGTAGCAGTTTCTTAAAAGAAAAGGGTCAGGTCCTGGTCTTAGGCCCCAGCGTCCGTGGCGCCCGGTGGGCACGACTGCAGCGCTGAGTCAGAACTGGAGTTCCACAGAGGGCTGGGCGGTGTCATGGGATGCAGATAGAGAAAGCAGCACCTTGGGGGGCCCAGGGCAAAGAGGTTTAAATGCTGGAAGTGACAGCAGGTAAGACCCAATCCAACACATCCATTTCATAAAGGAGAACCAGAGTCCCCTACCCCCTCGTGGCCTTTGGTTCTCTTTAAATGGAATGTACTGGGGTTGAGGGTGGTGTGCACAGTGATTCAACTATAAATACCGCAGCGGGGGCGCGCTCCCTCGGCAGGTAGAGGCGCTTCCCCAGGGGCGGCCCGCGTTAGCACCAGCAGGGAGCAGTGTTGCCTAAGCTTGGGTTTAGCGTGGCCAGGGAGCGGCTGGAGGGACTCGGATTTCAGCTGGAACCCACGGTCCCCGCGATCCCCGGGGCACCCTTCCCCAAAATCTTCTGCCTAGCCCGTCTTCCCGGGACACGAGGTCGGACCCCAAGGAGCCGACCGGCCCTATTGCAGACCCGCAGCGCTCTGCTTCCTTGGCGGTCCACGGGGGGACACTTACTAAAATCGGATTAACACTCTGACACCCTCTGGACCACCGTGTCTCACTCCCGGATGCAGCGCGGCCGTCGACCTGGAAGAGCTGGGAGCAAACGTCAGTCAGAGACAGTTCCGAGCCCTGGAGGGGTTGGGAGGTAGTTGGGGGGACGGGACGGTTTCAGCTCCAATCTCCTCATCTTCCTCAATCTCTGAATAAAGCTTCCGTGCCCAGAAATGCCTTTCGTGCCAAATACCATTAATGTTTGCAACTGAGACCCGGAGGCCTCATTCCACACCCTCTGATCTCTGGGTCACAATGGAAATGAACAAACTGCAGATCCCGGGTGAGGGTGAGACTCAGGGTAGGGCCCGCTCAGAACAGGGTGGTCCTGGGGTCAGGTTTGAGGCCCGGCTCTGGGCTCTGGGAAGCTCTGGGAAGGGAGAAAGCCCCCAAACCCGTGGATTGGGAATGTTTTTGTACTTTAACTTGGGGTCGGGATGAGGGCTTTGCCTTCAAGCAGCGCTCGAGGGTCACAGAGCCATGCCCAGTGGTACTTAGAGGAATTGAACTCGGGCCTCTTTTAAAAAGAAAAGAAGCTGAGCTGAAACATGGGAAAATGCAATGTTCGGTGAGATAATATGATTTTTCGGGGATTTATGGTTTCCTGCTTTTTTCTTTTTCTTTCTTTTTCCTTTTTGAGTCACAAGAGATAATCAGGGGTTACTCCTGGCTCAGCACTCAGGAATTACTCCTGGCACTGCTCGAGGGACCATATGGGATGTCCAGGATCAAATCCAGGTGGGCTACGTGCAAAGCAAACACCCTACCCCTACCCGCTGTGCTATCACCCTGTCCCCATTATGTTTCCTGACTGAACTTCCCTCAGATAAAGGGAGTGTGTGAGAGGATGTGGGGGAGAGGAGAGTTAGAGGCAGGAGCTTCAGTCCTCCGCTTGTTTAGTTTTTGTTCTTTCTGATGACAAGAACTTAAAGGCAAGGCAAGTGCTCCCAGCTGAGCTACATCTGCTTTCTCCTTTGCCTAATCAGGTCTAGGAAATGAGCCCTTAGTCCTGCGGGGCTGCCTTCTCCTTTTCCCCCACCCCCTCCCCCCAGCCTTCCCGCCATCTGTAGAGAACGTCCTCGCCCATTTCTGATATTAGTAAATTTGTGTCCTCTCTCTCTCTCTCTCTCTCTCTCTCTCTCTCTCTCTCTCTCCTCTCCCTCCTCTCTCTCTCCTCTCTCCTCTCCCTCTCTCTCTCTCTCTCTCCTCTTCTCTCTCCCTCTCTCTCTCCTCTTCTCTCCTCTCCTCTCCTCTCCCTCCCTCCCTCCCTCCCTCTCTCTCCTTTCCCCTCTCTCACTCACTCTCTTGCTCACTCTCTCTTGACTAGGATCCCCATGACCAGGATGTAGATATTCATCAGTTTGGGAGTTCCCATGACAGCTCAATAGCAGGACAGGCATTTTGCCTGTGAGAGGTCCCCTGGTTTTGTCCCCAGCATGGTAGGGAGACACAACCCCACCCCCACCGCTTGGGCCTAGGACTAGGCCCCTAACACTGCTGGGTGTGGCCCCAAGAGGAAAAAACAAATTATCATTTTTGATGATCTTTTCTAAGAACCAGCTTTTAGTTTCGATAATTTCTCTCAGAGCTTACTGCTCTAATTTTTATTCTCTTCTGTTTACTTTGGGCTTCATTGTTCTCCCCCCTAGTTTTCCCATTGTTTTCTTTTTTCTTGCTGGGGCGGGGTAGGGGGTGGGGGTTAGCAGTTGGCTTCCCGCGTGTGAGGCTCCAGGTCTGCGCCTGTGAATCTGTCCTACCACTGGGCTTCCCCTGTCCAGGATTTTCATCACTATCACTATCACTATCACTATCTTCCCGTTCATCATCTATTTGCTAGAGCAGGCACCAGTAATATCTCCATATGTCCTGTCTCATACTAGTAGAACCCAAAGGCATCCGCTTGCTCCAGGAACATAAAGAGCCTCAAACAATTATATTAGATCACGGGAATGACCTAATATAAATGTTACTGGTATTTGGCATATCAAATACTACATGAGCAGCTTGCCAGGCTTGCCGTGTGGATTTTCATATGTGCATTTAATGGTACAAATTTCCCTCCAAGCACTGCTCCCCAAATTTGATATATTTTTCATATTTTTATCTTTTGATAGATTTTTCATCATTATTTAGTTTAGCAATTTTTTTTTTCAATTCACTTGACACTTATTCTTAACCTGTCTACTGTTTAAAAGTGTGATATGTCATCTGAAGGAACCAACCAGAGATCTTTTTGACTTAATTCCATTCCGGTCTCAGAACATAATACATAAAAATGTCTATTTTGGGGCTTGAGGAGGTAGGCACCCCCAGTGGTGCTCAGGATGTATTCCTGGCCCAGGGCTCAGGGGTCCCTCCTGGCAATGCTTAGGATGCCAGACACTGAACCCAGGTTGGCGCATGTAAGGCAAACGTCCTACCCACTGTACTATCACTTTGACCCTTGTAATGGCGATTTAAAAATATATTATTAAGCCACTTAGGAGATAGTTTAACAGCTAGAGCATGTGCTTTGCATGCGGCAGGCCTATCTCTGTCCCTGGCACCATGTGGTTCCCAGAGCGCAGAGTGTTGCTGGGGATAACGCAAGAATCATCATGAGTAGCAAGAATCAGGAACAGCCACTGAGCCTGCTACTGGGAGTGCCCTTTCTAAATAAAGTAAAACAAAGTACTGCTAAGGTGTTAGTACGCAGACTGTGGTCTGTTTTGGTGAATTTTCCTTCTGAGAATGGGAATATATATTCTACTTTGATTGGCTTGTGT
This sequence comes from Cryptotis parvus, assembly GCA_021461705.1. Lineage (NCBI taxonomy): Eukaryota > Metazoa > Chordata > Mammalia > Eulipotyphla > Soricidae > Cryptotis > Cryptotis parvus. Next base: position 64,877 of record JAJIBD010005120.1, on the reverse strand, counting down.
TCTGTGGACTTTCCTTCTGCTGTATCTGCCAGTTGCTTTTGTGCTGAGCAGTTGTGCTGACATATCCAACCAGTGGCTAGGGCCATACCACGTACAGTGCATGATCTCATCTGAAATAGCCAACCTGTGGCTATTTCAATAGCAGATTTGTCTGCTCCTCCTCGGGAGTTCTGTCGGACACATCTCGATGCTATATTATCAGATGCATACACAATAAGGGTGGTTAAAGCGTGTGGGTGAACTGACCCTCTTTAGGTAATATCCTCTTTCATCCCTGATAACCATCACTGTTCTGAAGTCTGCCCTGTCAGCAGCTAGCACACTATTTCTAGCTTCTTTTGGTTAGTGTTATAGTAGAATATCTTTCTCCAGCCTTTTACAACCTGCGTCTTTGCATATGAAGTAGTATATAATATTAAGCTCAATGTTAAAAGCAAAACTTTAAAACTTTTTGAAATAAATCTTATGACATAGGATAAAGGGTAGAACTTTTTGATTAAGACAATAAATCACAAGGCACAAAGGTCTGATACTAAAATTTAAAAAAGGTGCCAGAGCTATAGTCCAGCAGGGAAGGCGTTTGCCTTGTACGTAGCCAACTCAGGTTTGATTCCCGGCATCCCACATGGTCCCCGAGCAACGGCAGTAGTAATTCCTGAGTGCAAAGCCAGGAATAACCCCTGAGCATTGCCGGGTGTGACTCAAAAAAGAAAAATAAAACATAATTTTTTTTTAAAAAAGGACAGAGGACAAAACACAGTACATAGAGAGTTATTGAATAGTTTTAAGAATAGAAAAATATATTTACAATGTACAAAAGCAACAAAGGACCATTACATATATGACTATCATGATTAATAAAGATCAATTAAAAATTAGCAAAGTACATTATCCAATTGATATTTCAAATAAAAAAGATAGTCTATCTTACTTAAATGAGCAAACTTTTTTTTAAGTATTTTATTATACCACCGTGAGATATACAAATAAAAAAGATATACAATTAAAAAGTTCATGTTTGGGTTTTGGTCATACAGTGTTTCAGCACCCGTCCCTCCACCAGTGCCCATCTCCATACAAATAAAAAAGATATACAATTAAAAAGTTCATGTTTGGGTTTTGGTCATACAGTGTTTCAGCACCCGTCCCTCCACCAGTGCCCATCTCCATACAAATAAAAAGATATACAATTAAAAAGTTCATGTTTGGGTTTTGGTCATACAGTGTTTCAGCACCCGTCCCTCCACCAGTGCCCATCTCCATACAAATAAAAAGATATACAATTAAAAAGTTCATGTTTGGGTTTTGGTCATACAGTGTTTCAGCACCCGTCCCTCCACCAGTGCCCATCTCCCACCACCAACATCCCTGGTTCCCTCCCCCTTCCCCAGCCCTGCTCCATGGCAGGTTCTTTATTTCTTTCCCTTTCTCTCTCTTTCTCTTTTCCTTCCCTTCCAGACTATGGATTACAGAACATACATTAAAAGGTTGTCATGTGAATCCTTTTGCCTCTATCTAATGCTCAGCAAACTTTATATTAAAATAAATGTTACCAACTCAAATTTGCAAAAATTAATGCAGCTAATGATATTAAGCAATATTGATGGTAATGTTAATTGCTACAACCAACTTATATCAATTTGGTAATAGCTTATAAAAACAGACGATGCTTATAATTTCTCCAAATCTGATAGCTTAATAACTTTTACTTTTAGTACAAAGGGTAGAAACTGAAAATTTATAATAAAAAAATTGGAAAAAATCTAAATATCTGATGATAGAGATTGCATAAATAAGTGGTGAAAATTGAATAACAATGAATGAAATAGGTTTATAGGCATTACACAGAAAAATTGCAAAAATGTAAGATAAAAAAGCCCATTTATCATGACACAAACTCAACACACACAAATCCTTTATATTGCTATCTGCAAACAATGAATTGAAAGAAAGCAAAGTGAAAAAAAAATCCCATTCAAAAAGGTAAAATGCGGGGCCAGAGAGATAGCCCAGCGGGTAGGGCGTTTGCCTTGTACCCAGCCAGCCCATGCCGGCCCGGGTTCGATCCCTGGCATCCCATATAGTCTCCTGAGTACCGCCAGGAGTAATTCCTGAGTGCAGAGCCAGGAGAAACCCCTGAGCATCGCAGGGTGTGACCCAAAAAAGCAAAAAAAAAAAAAAAAAAAAAAAAAAAGGTAAAATGCCTGGGAGTAAACCAAAGGAGGGAGGTGAAAGCTTGAGCACTGAAAGTTACAATGAACTGCTAACAGAAAAGAACTAGAAGGCAGAAAGAAATGGAAGAAAGGGGTGCCGAGAAGCCGGCCAGATACTTGCCTTGCATGTGGCAGACCTGGGTCCCGTCCTGGCACTCTTTATAGACCCCAAACTCCTCCTGAGCACAGATTAGATTCAGGAGTAAGCCATAGATTGCTGGGTGCAGCACAAGAGCAAAAAATATTTTTAAAAAAGCAAATAAATAAGTTGAGGAACACACATTATAAAAATAGCCATGTTACATTAAGAGTTTACAGAGTCAACACAATCCTTATCAAAATACCAATAGCACTTCTCAAGAAAACGAAGAGTTCTAAAATTTGCATGAAACCACAAAAGACTCCCAAGTAACCAAAGCAAATCTGAGAGAAAAGAAGAAAAGCAGAGGCGTGATACTCCTTTACCTAAAACTAAATTGCAAAGCAATAGTACTTGGGTTGGGAGTTAGCTCAAGGGCTGAGCACATGGACTCCGGGTGTGGTCCCTGACACAGCAGGGTCCGGAGTTAGCTCAACCACTGGAGCAATGAACGCTGGGTGTGATCCCTGATACTGCATAGACCTAGGGCATTACTGTGAGAGGCCCAAAAAGGGAAGAGTCCCCAAAAAGTCTTCCTGGAAATACTAACTAAAATAGTGTGGTATTGGTAGTGGGACTGGTGTTGGAATATTGAATACTAGAAACAATTGTACTGTGAACAACTTTATTAATCAGGGTCTTTAAATAAAGTTTAAAAATTAATGTGGCATTTGATCAACAACTAGACACAAGAACCACTGGAATTGTAAGCCACAATGTGTAAGAGAAGGAAGAAAGAGTTAGAGAGAGAGAGAGAGAGAGAGAGAGAGAGAGAGAGAGAGAGAGAGAGAGAGAGAGAATGTGCCTGCCATAGAGGCATCTGGGAGAGAGGCAGGAGAGAAACTGGGGACATTGGTGGTGGGAAATGGGCACTGGTGGAGGGATGGGTGCTGGAACACTGTTTGACTGAAACCCAATCATGAACAGTTTGCAACTGTATATCCCATGGTGGTCTAATAAAATTAAAATAAAATAAAAAGGATTAACAGCTACTTTAAAATCTTGATTTTAACAAAAATGAAACTTTCTTAGTGAGAGTACCTTAAGAGTTCTGCTTGTAAAATTATACTCAACTATATTTTTAAAAACTTTAGTTTGAATAGTTGTAGAAAAGTCGTTTGTCAAAATAAGTAACAAACACTTATTTTCTGCCATTATCAAAAAAGAAACAAGCTCATGTAAAACACTCTTCAAAAAAGTATCACTAGAATATCAGAAAAGAAATCCACATATATGGACATCTGGCCTCTAATAAGCCAAGTCTGTCCAGCGGAAGACATAAAGCCTCTTCAACAAATGTGTTTGGAAAACTGGACAGCCACATGTCAAGAACTGAAATGATGCCTCTATTTAACTCCATTCACAAAAAATGAACTCAAAATGGATTAAAAAAATGAAACAACTATTATTAAAATTGAACTTAGAAAGGCACCTGTCAAGAGGGCAGGTTGAGTGGGTGGGGGTATGAGCGGGAGCCTGCGAGCACTGGTAGAGGGAAGTCGACACTGGTGGGGATCAGTGCTGCAATATTGTATGTCTAAAGCTCAACTACGAAAACTGTGCAAATCATGTTGATTAAATGAAAACAATGTTGGGGCCAGAGCGATAGCCTAGCGGGTAGGGCATTTGCCTTGCACGCGCCGGCCCTATGCTGGCCCAGGTTCGATCCCGGCATCCCATATGGTCCCCCGAGCACCGCCAGGAGTAATTCCTGAGTGCAGAGCCAGGAGAAACCCCTGAGCATCGCCGGGTGTGACCCAAAAAGCAAAAAAAAAAAAAAAAAAAAATGAAAACAATGTTGACTTAAAAAAAAACTGTCACTATCACTAAACAATAACTAAACAATTAAATACATAGAGAAGAAAACACGTGATGCATTTCAGGACCCCATCAGGGGGATTTGTTTGGAGACTTAACTCTAGTAGAAGATAAATAAAAGCAAGAACAAACTAGTAGGATTATATACTACTACAACAACTACTACTACAACTACTACTACTACTACTACTACTACTACTACTGCTGCTGCTGCTGCTGCTGCTACTACTACTACCACTACTACTACTACTACTAGCTCCTGGCATTGCTTGGGGGATCATACAATGCTTGAATTGAACTCATGTTCCAGGTAAGCAAAATATGCATTCATCCCATTGAGTTATCTCTCTGGCCCCAGATTACATATATTAAAATGCTTTAACACAACAGAGAAACCACAAAAACACAATCAAGCAATTGGGATAAGATATTTGTATATCATCTATCTCATGAGGATTAACCAAAGCATATAAAGTATTGACACAATTCAGGATCAAAAAGCTAGTCAATTGAAAAATTATCAAAACAGGGGCCGGAGCGATAGCACAGTGGGTAGGGCGTTTGCCTTGTGTGTGGCTGACCCAGATTCGATCCTCGGCATCCCATATGGTCCCCGAGCACCACCAGGAGTAATTCCTGAGCAAAGAGCCAGGAGTAACCCCTGAGCATCGCCGGGTGTGACCCAAAAAAGCAAAAAAAAAAAAAAATTGTCAAAACATATGAATAAATTCTTCTCCAAAGGGGGAGAGAGAGAGGTGGGGGTCTAGAGTGCATTCTTGCACGAAGAGAGCTGGAGTTTGATCTCTGGCACTTCATGGTCCCCTGAGCACTGCCAGGAGTGACCCCTAAGTATTTAGCTGGGAATAAATCCTGAGCATTGCCAAAAATCAGGAAAAAAAATCATAACAAGATATTACTTCATATTGGCGAAAATGGTCTCTGTCAGAAAGACTGAAAAGAACAAATGTTGGCAAGAATCTGGAGAATGGGCTCTCAGCCATAATGCAGAGACTCAGACGCATGGGGGAGAGCTGCCATCCGGCTCTCCCCTAGCTCAGCTGACCATGAGGCTCCCAGGAGGAAAGATGGGTTTTGGGAGTGGGCCCATCACCTCTGTAGGGCCTCGTAAGCAGTCGGATGAGACTCTCTCACCATAATAGCCACCATTTTCGTGGTCCAGACCCCCACAGCTCATCAGAACCCATGCAAGAGAGATGCTGATCTCAAGACCAGCTCAGAGCAGCTTAATTTGAGCCCAGGTAGCTGGCTTTCAGAGGAAGAAGTCACCGGCATTCCTGAAGATGGAGCTGGGGTCCCTATATCCCTCTCTGACCCATCCTGGAGGCCTGGTGGCCCCACTCACGAACTACCGTGGAGCTCTCAGCCATGATGCAGAGACTCAGACATGCCAGGGAGAGCTCCCGAGTTGCTCTGCCGCTTGCAGCCACGCGGCACATCAAATTAGTGTAAACAATCATGTTCTAGAATATGTTACAATCTACAATGTGTAAGAAAGGAAACAAGAAGGAGAGAAAGAGAGAGAGAGAGAGAGAAAGAGAAAGAGAGAGAAAGAGAGAAAGGAGATAAAGAACCTGCCATGGAGGCAGGCTGGGGGAATGGGGGGAAGGTGGAGACATTGGTGATGGGAGATGGGCACGGGTGGAAGGATGGGTGTTGGAACACTGCAGAACCAAAACTCAAACATGAACATCTTGTAATTGTATATCTAATGGTGATATAATACAATATTAAAAAAAAGAATTTTTCTTTTATTTATAATGAAAGAAATATTAACATTAAAGATATTTAAAAAAAGAATTGGTGATATTGGGAATGTAAATTCATGTAACTTCTATAGAAAACAATATGGAGGGGCAGGGGCAACAACACAGTGGATAGGGAGTTTGCCTTGCATGCAGCCGACTGGGGTTTGATCCCTGACATCCCATATGGTCCCCCGAGCACCACCAGGAGTAATTCCTGAGTACAGAGCCAAGAGTAAGCCCTGAGCATTTCCGGGTATGACCCAAAAAAGAAAAAAAAATATATATATAGAGAGAGAGAGAGTGAGAGAGAGAAAGAAATGGAAATTCCATATGATCCAACAATAATTCTCTAAGGCATATATCTAAAGGATATGAAGCCACTAATTTGAAAGGACATTTAAACCCCTACTCTCATAGCAGCATAATTCACAATAGCTAAAATCTGGAATCAACAAACATGGCAATCAACAGAAGACTAGATGAAGAAACTGTGTTAAGTTGCTCAATGGCATGCTACTCTTTCTTAAAAAAAAATTAAATTGTGCTCTTTGAGACAAAGGAGATGGAACTTGAAGTGACTGTGCTAAGTAAAATAAGGATGTGGAAGACAATAGCCAGATGGCGTCACTCCTATAGAATACAAATAACTAAAATCAACAAAACTAGACTTGGTGAAAACTACGGAAGGGGAAAGGAGGGGCTCAGGGGTATGATTTAAGGGTCTTTTTAGTGATTTTGTGGCACTAAACCTTGGTGGTGATAGTGATATGAGAGCTAAGTGCTTTAAGTTTCACAACATTTGCAAATCAAGAGTGTATAAAAACTTAATAAAAAATAGTTACAGTCACAGAAACATGACAAACTTGTATTTGTAAGTAGTTAATATTCCCTGAATGCAAAATCTCATGCAATACAAGCAGAAAATAAATTTTTATAGATATATATTTTGGGCAAAAGTGATAGAACAGCGGGAGGACATTTGCCTTGCATGAAACATACTGGTACAATCACCAGCATCCCATATGGCCCCTCCAAGCATTGCCAGAAGTAATTCCTGATTGCAGAGCCAGGAGTAACCCCTGAGGATTGCTGGGTGACCCAAAAACACAAAAAGAAAAGAAAGAAAGAAAGAAAGAAAGAAAGAAAGAAAGAAAGAAAGAAAGAAAGAAAGAAAGAAAGAAAAGAAAGAAAGAAAGAAAGAAAGAAAGAAAGAAAAAAAGAAAGAAAGAAAGAAAGAAAGAAAGAAAGAAAGAAAGAAAGAAAGAAAGAAAGAAAGAAAGAAAGAAAGAAAGAAAGAAAGAAAGAAAGAAAGAAAGAAAGAAAGAAAGAAAGAAAGAAAGAAAGAAAGAAAGAAAGAAAGAAAGAAAGATTTCTCCCCCAAAACACATACACAAGGCCAATAGTCACAGGCAAAGGCATCAGCATCACTGACCATTGGGAAATACAAATGCAAACCATAATGGATTATCAGCTTACACCTCAGAATGGCCAGCATCAAACACACAAGACGGCAAGTGTAGGTGAGGTTGTGTAAAGGGAGCTTGTGTCCTGTTGGCGGGAATGTAAGCTGGCAGAGTCATGATGGAAAACAGTTTGAGGAGATTCCTAAAAAAAATTTTTTTTTAAATAGAGCTATCATCTTTTTTAGCAATCCCACTTCTGTACATATATCCAAAAGAAGCAGAACTATAATCTCAAAGAGGTATCAGATACCCCTGCTCAATGCTCTATTATTTACAATATGCAAGATGTGCTAACTGCCCATGAACAGATGGATAAAGAAAAATGTGATATGTATACAGATATATGCATATATATGCACATATATACACACACTTTGCGTATATGATGGAATATTATTCAGTCCAGTAAAGGAAGAGAATCCTGTCATTGTGATACCATGGATGACCCTCAAGGTCTTCTACTAAATCAAAGGGAGAAAGATTAATATGCATGTTCTTACTTATATGTGGTATTTAAATAAACTCACAGAAACAGAGAACACATGGGTTCTCTGTTGTTCCCCCGAGCATCAGAGATGAGGGATTGCTAGAGGGAGAGGGGAAATGAGGGTAGAGGCCAAATGGTGCATGCTTCCAGGTCTAAGTGTTTGGGATGATAAGTGTAACATAACCCAAAGAGCCAGCAAAGAAGGACGAAGGCTGGCAAGCCTGGTGGGTGTGGATGTACTACAGAGCACCGCTGTCGTTCTGTGTTAAAGAAACACAAGTCCTGTCACCTGGGGTTCCCAGGCATAGGTGTGGAGGCGACGGTTGGCTGCACAGTCGCAGGGCCTGAGAGTAGGGGGAGGGATTGTTTTTAAGCCGCTGTGGGCCCCCAAAGTGGAACATCTTCCCTCCAGGGCAAGCCTTCAGGCTCTCGGAAAACCACAGTTTCACTCTCAGCAAGACCCTGCTGCAGAGGGGAAAGCCCCCAGTGCCCAATCTCCAAACCGTGTCCGGTGTCCCCATGACCCCCGGTGCTTGCCCTGCGCCCAGGCTTCCTGCATGCTGCCCGCCTCTGAACACCTCTGCGCCTGCCTCACAGGGATTTCCTGTCCCCTCGTTCCAGGGACAGCTGCACCAAGGGCACTGCCTTCAGCTCCAGAGCAGCAGCTTCCCTCAGCCTAAACAAGATGCTCTGCCCACGGCTCAGAGCAGACTCCTTTGCGGCCTCTGGGAAAACATGCAGCGCTGAACTTGGCCTTCATGCTCTGCACTTGCCCGCGTCTGCTGCGACGATGTGGAGTTCCTGACCTGTTTATGCATGAACTCTAGTACTAGCTTTAGCTCTGTGCACACAGCAGGAAGGCCAATATGCGCCAAGTAAGAGGTTCCACTTGGGAAAGTTTCAAAATGCTTTATTTAGGGCCAAAGAAGCTAGTACAGAAGTTAAGGGGCTTACCTTGCTCTGGGCAGACCCGGGTTCCATCCCCAGCACCTAAGCACGGAGCCCAGAGTAAGCCCTGAGCACCGCTGGTGGTCTACCCACAAATGTTGCGTGCTTCTAAAGTCACCATTCATGAAAGAAATAACCTGGCCTTTCGAAAAGTTTCTGCTCTACTAACAGTATCAGGAGAATGACAGTCAATACACAGAAAGGGAGAAAATAGTTGCAAAAGACTAAAGAAGACTAAAGAAAAAAAAATTTAAATGAATATTATCCAAAATGTGTTTTTAATAAAAGTTAAGGGGCCAGAGCGATGGTACAGTGGGGAAGGCGTTTACCTTGCACATGGCAGACCCAAGTTCTATCTCCAGGTTCCTATAGGGTCCCCTGAGCAGCCCCTGGAGTAATTCCTGAGTGCAGAGCCAGGAGTAACCCCTGAGTATTGCTGGGTATGACCCAAAACAAACAAACAAACAAATAAATAAATGAATGAATGAATGAATGAATTTTAAACATGGAAGAGATGGGCCTAACAAACATGTATAGATTCTTTCATCCCTCCAAAGCTGAGTAATCAGTTTTGTCCAATGCACATGGAGCATTCTCCAAGATAGCCCACATGCTAGGTCAAGAAATAGCACCCTAAGAATCAAGAAAGGAGAAATCGTATCAGCTATCCTCTTAGACTATGATGCTTTGAAATGGAAATTAGTCTCAAGCAGAAATGGAGAAAAAACTCAAACACTTGGAAATTAGTTGAAAATAATAAAGGATTTTTTAAAAAATGAACCATTAAAAGCAGAATCTCTAAAAATAATTAAACTAAACAAAGATACATAATAAGGGAGCAACAATCAGACAAAAACAATGGAACTGAGTTTATGTGGCAGAGAGGGGCAGGCAGATGGATGGGGTCTTTGGGACATTAGTGGAGGGAAATGGACGTTCTGGTGGGGGTGCGGTATTGCATTGATGTGTGCATTAATAATACAAAAAAAGAAATTAAATATACTTAAAACTCAGCAATACAAAAGCCAACTTAAAAAATGAGACTCAAATTTTAACCGACATCTCACAAAAGAAATTAAATATAGGGGCCAAAGCCATAGCACAGTGGGCAGGAGTACATAGTATGGTGTTTACCCTGTACCTAATCTGACCTGGATTTGATCCCTGAAACCTCATATGGTCCCTCGAGCATTGCCAGGAGTGATTCCTGAGAGCATAGCCAGGAGAAAGCAAGGAGCACCACTGGGTGTGGCCCCAAAATTAAAAAGAAAATACAGATATAGTAGAATGAAGCTCAAAAAGCCCTTTCCATGTCATTTGCTACAAGGAAAATGAAAACAAATGAAATGCCACTGTACATCGATTAGAGTCATCAAAACCCCCAAATGTGACTGCATCAAGTTTTGGTGAAGATGAGAAGCAACAAGAATTCTCATTGCTAATGAGAGCAAAACAGAAAACAACTTTGGAAGATAACGTGTTTCTTATAAAGCGAAGCATTTTCTTACCATTTCACCCACCATCACATGCTTTAAATGTTTACCCAAATGAACTCTATATCCATGCAGAAACCTGCACAAATATTCTCTTGTTCTTTTTTTTTTGGGGGGGTGGGGAGCACACCTGGCTGTACTCAAGACTTACTCCTGGCTCTCTGCTCAGAGATCGCTCTTAGACTTGGGGGACCATATGGTCAGTGGACCCTGGTTAACAGCATGCAAAGAATAGCACCTTACCTGCTGTACTATCTCTCTAACCCTAAAAGACATTTTATGCCACCTTTATTCATACTTGCCAAACACTCAGATGTCCTGTTGCAGGGGAGAGTATGATAGACAGCAATACAGGTGGTCCATGCAGACTGTGGGATACTCAGTGCTGGAAGGAAGGGGATGCTGGGGATGTGGCTTGGCATGCTTGAGGCCCTGGGCTCAGTTCCCAGCTCAATGTAATAAAGAAAAAGCCATCAAGCCATGAAAAGACAGAGAGCAGGACCTCAAATACGTATGACTAAGTGAAACAAGCCAATCTGAAAAAACTATGTCCTGTATGATTCCAGCTCTTTGTTCTCCTGGAAAGGGCAAAACTCTGCTTGTAGTAAAACAAACAAACAAACAAGCAAACAAACAAACAAACCAGATCAAAACAAACAAACCTTGTTGCTAGCTTTAAAGGGGAGGGAGAGACGAACAGGCAAAGCAAGAGAATTTTTAGCAGTGAAACTGCCTCAGAATCCCTTACATATTCATTCAAACCTGTAAAGTGTGCGCCCAGAGTTAGCCTTAGTTGGTGATGCTGTGTCAATACAGGCTCATTATTTTTTGGGGGGTCACATCCAGAGATGCTCAGGGGTTACTCCTGGCTCTTCGCTTAGGAATTACTCCTGGTGGTGCTGGGGGACCATATGGGATGCTGAGGATTTAACCCGGGTCTGTCGTGTGGAAGGCAAATGCCCGCTCCACTGTGCTATCACTCCAACCCCAATACAGGCTCACTATAGTAACTAACATATCCCTCCAGGAGAGGTGTTGCTTTTCCATCCTTGAAAACTAAGTGTATGTGGGCGTGAGGGGTATATGAAAACCCCTGTACCTTTAACTTTGCTTTGAACCTTAAAAAAAGATAGTTTTGTTTAACGTGGCAATCTTCCAATACAAAACTATATCAGGACTGAAAGGGTGTTTCCCAACAAGTAGGGAGAGGGGGCCGTGGGGAGGAAGTGATGTTGAGTAAAATTGTACTGCTGACTTAAAAAGTGGTGCTGTTGACCCTGAGTTATTCTGAACTCAGAGAGAGCTGCAGAAGACAAACAGGAGAGACAGCAAGACACTTTACACATTCTCCTCACACAGAAGCTAGGGTTCTCTAACCCGCCATGAAGACTCAAAGACTACAATACCATTTATCCCCTAAAACGACATTCTAGCATGTTAATTAAGAGCAGACAAGATTGGGGCCAGAACCGTAGGATAACGGGGATAACTGGTGGGGCGTTTGCCTCGCACCTGGGCAACCTGGGTTTGGTCCCCAGCATCCCCTCTAACCCTAACCCCAAGCACTACCAGGAGTAATTCCTGTGCTCAGTAGAGCCAGGAGTAACCCCTGAGCATCGCTGGTTGTGACCCAAAAAGCCAAAAAAAAAAAAAAAGAGCAGACAAGATTAACGGCAAAACAAAGCATTGCCCCACATCCTGACGAGGTGGGAGGGGAACAAGGTATGGTTTCACTGTTCAAGGTCAGGATCAACTTTTCAGCAAGTTATCTGGGAGCCAGCCCAGGTGTGTCCTGGACAGCACATTGGGTGCCCCAAAATCTCAGGAACAAAGTTTTGAAGTCTTGCTTGGCCTAATAGTTGTGGCTGGTTTTTTTTTTACCAATTCAATATTGTTGCAGTGTCTAGCAGGTATACATACGTACATATATATATATATATATATATATATATATATATATATATATATAAAATATGAAAAACAATAAAATGTGGATACCCTTATTTTTAGTATTCCTACCTGGAAAAATTTTCCAGTGCATATAATCTTTGACTCAGCCTGACAGTAAGTAGAGCTATTAAATTTTCAGAAATAATAAAAATATCCAAAAATGAAGGATTACGCTCATGATGATCATTTATTCATACTTTCTGTGTTTTTCCCTTGGGCCGCACCTATGGGTGCTCAGGGATTACTCCTGGCTCTGCACTCAGGGATAGCTCCTGGTGAAGTTTGAGGGATTAAATTCAGGTTGGCTGCCTGCAAAACAAGTGCCTTAATTCAATGTACTCTCTCGGGATGCCTTAGTGTGCACTCAATTATGAAGGTGGACAATCATAATAACTCTAAGACAAGGAAAATGCATATGGTGTCCCTGACAAAAATGTATACTAAATAGGATTTCAACTCACGTAAAATGCTTTTAAAACATCAGTAGGAAATGCCTTTCTTATTTCTAGTTTCTGTTTCTTCATTGTTCAATACGACATTGCATCACTCTGGCTTTAGGAAAACCCTAAGGCTAGGACCCAGAGAGACAGTAAGGTGCTCACCTTGCACACAGCTGACCCAGGCTTGATCTCTGGCCTTCCATACGACTCCCCAGAAACTGCCAGGAGTGATCCCTGGTGCAGAGCCAGGTGTAACCCCTGAGCATCGCCAGGTACCACACACACACACACACACACACACACACACACAACAAATAGTAATGATAATAAACGAGAGATTAAGTTCTATTTTTCCTTTATCTGTTTGCATTAACCTTCTCTGAGTCTCTTAGAAAACCTAAGGTGACCACAAATTTTTTAGCCTGGAATGACTGTCTACCAAGTAAATAAATGATCTACAATTAATTAAAATCCCCTCTCATAGTCCTCCGGCCTCAGACATTAAAAACTATATAAACTATGCTCTTAAGAAATAACCCCAAGGGGCGGAGCCATAGCCCAGCGGGTAGGGCATTTGCCTTGCAAGCGGCTGACCTGGGTTCGATCCCCGGCATCCCATATGGTCCCCCGAGCACCACCAGGAGTAAGTCCTGAGTGTAGAGCCAGGAGTAACCCCTGAGCATTGCCGGGTGTGACCCAAATAGAAAAAAAGAAAAAGAAAAAAAAAGAAAGAGCCCCAAGAGGAGCATTTTTTAAGGCTTGACCTCCAGGCTGGCTTCCAAAAGCCCCGCCATTTCTCAAGCCCTGCAGGTTTTTTGATACCCCAAAGGCTAACTAAGGCAGTTGTGTTGTGGGTGTGCAGTAGGATCCAGGGACAAAACACAGGTGACGTGACATCTGTGTTTGCACTGAACTTGTTCTCCTGCTCCAGGTGTGAGGTGGGTAGTGGGAGGGGATGGGCACCCTACATAACACCCCCACATAAAAGGGCAGGTGTGTGGCGGGACATGGGAGGTGGGCGCACTAACAGACATCCCCTGTTCATGGGGAGCCATCCCTTGCCTGCCTTGAAGTCCCCCGTCCCTCCTTGGGCCTGCCCCCCTTAAACTCCCTTAGTAGAGGGTTCAGGCTCAGGGATCCATGTGCCACTGAGTCTGATCTTCTTGTAAGTGCTAGACTGCACTTTGGTGGCAGCAGAACTCGGGCACACAAAGACAGAGGCTTGCAGGGGCTTGCGGTTGCTGTGAGGGTGCTGATATCAGGGGGCTGACTGGGTGGGAGGGGGACCACCTGGCATTTCTTAGGTGTGGCAGAGACTTGCTCTCTGCAGACACCCTGGGTTCCTGTGAGTCAGGACCCTGCAGACCCAGGCTCCCATTTAATGTGGCCAAACATCCCATAGAAGAAACGCACTGTGCAAGGCCGAAGATGGGCTCTGTGGGCCTCCTAGGGGCTGCCTCCACATCTAAGCAGTCAGCAGGTGTTCTCCACTCACCATGCAGCCGCTCCCTCCGTCCCTGCACCCTGACCCCTTTATTGCCAGAATCTGACTCAATTCTCTGGGATTCAGTGAGTGTGAACCAGACACCTGGTGGAGACCAGGCACAGTCCTAACCTCGGAGAGGATGGGATGGGGTGGGCTGTGAGGGGTGGGGAGCAGGAGCAGGAGCACGTACCTGAATGTGCAGATGGAGACTGGAACTCTTGGGTGTACAGGAGACTGAGCGGGGCAGGGGCCCCGAGTGTTAAGGGGGTGTTTTGCAAAGTCTCATTGATCTTACTTGGAGGGGAGCTCTGGGGGGTGGATGGGCAGGCAGCTTTGCTCCAGCGCTTGTCAGAGAAGTCCATGTGGAGAGGAGCGAGCTCACGCTGGCTCCCTCTGCACCCAAGAGGCCTCCGTGCTGGGGTGGCAGGTGCTGGCCTTGTAAAACCAACCAAACCAAAGCACAATGCGAAAAGGGACTGTCTTGCCCCCAATGGAATGTTCTGTGAAGCTGTGATCTGTGAGGCTGTGAAGGAAGAGGAAATAGAAACTTCACCGTGATAGAGCTGAACTCAGGAGTAGTTTTGGGGCCCAGAGCAACACCGACAGATGTGTGGGGAAGCAGATGACCTGCATTTGAGCCTGGTCACACAAACAGAACCCCAAGTCACCTTTTTTACCAAGCAATGACCCAGGCCTTTTCCGGAGATTCTCGGCAAACCAGGTCTGAGGTTCAGGTCAGGTGCTGCTCAGGGGCTGCATTACCAGGGATGACCCAGTCTGCCCAGTGATGCTGGGGGCCGTGCGTAGGAGGCCACGTGGTGCTGGGGATCAGGATTATCCGGCTCAGGTGCGATGCCCGGCCCTCTGTGTGTTTGGCCTATACCCTCAGTACTAAGCTGTCTCCCAGCTCTATTCATCACCCTCTTATCCTTCTCTGATGGTTCCTAGTTCTGTCCCTACAGGATTTGAAACAAAGCACCTAAAAATACCTCTTCTGAGACTGCAGTGATAGTACAGCAGGTAGGCCGTTTACCTTTGATTAAGGCATTTATTTTCCCAGTGGCAAACCCAGGTTGGATCCCCAGTACCACAGAGTCCTTGAGCCCTGCCAGGAGCGATCCCTAAGCTCAGAGCCCTGAATACAGCCAGGTATCACCCCCAAAGCAAAATAAACATATACATAGGGGTCGGAGTGATAGTACAGCGGGTAGGGCATTTGCCTTGCATGCAGCTGACCCAGGTTCGATCCCGGCATCCCATATGGTCCCCTGAGCACTGCCAGGAGTAATTTCAGAGTGCAGAGCCAGGAGTAATCCCTGAGCATTGCCAGATGTTACCCAAAAAGCCAAAACAAACAAACCCATATATGTATTAAAAATGAGATTTTAAATATTAGTCCAGCCTCAAATGTAAATACAAGTAATGCACATGCATGAAAACAAGGGCAAAAATCAACTGGAATCTTCCCATGCTTCTGAAACAATCAGGAGTTGGCATTCTAACATATATTCTATTTTTCCTAATGCATGTTTCTTAAACATAGATAATTCCCTTCCCATTAAGGCTGGGCTCATGTAGCATTTAAGAATGTGCTTCTGCCAGGAGTGATTCCTGAGTGCAGAGCCAGGAGTAACCCCTGAGCGTCGCCGGGTGTGACCCAAAAAGCAAAAAAGCAAAAAAAAAAAAAAAAAAAAAAAGAATGTGCTTTAATGAGACTCACCCACCACATTAGCCGCCTTTTTCGCTGTCCGACGCTGACCATGAGGCCCCTAAGTCGCGCAGCCACTTGCGGCCACGTGGTTCATCAAACTAGTGGAAACAGTTATGTCCTTTAATGTACTGCATTCTACGATGTGTAGGAAAGGTAAGCAAGAGGGAGAGACAGAGAAGAGAGAAAAGATATACAGAACCTGCCAAGTAGTTGGGGTGCGGGAGGGGGAGAGAGGTGAGGACATTGGTGATGGGAGATGGGTTCGGGTGGAGGGATGGGTGTTGGAACACTGTAGAACCAAAACTCGAGCATGAGCATATTGCAATTGTATGTCTAAAAATAGTGTAATAAAATTTAAAAATAAAAAAATTAAAATTAAAAAAAAGAATGTGCTTTAAATTTTTTATTTAATTCTTTATCTATTTTATGGGGCCGGAGCAATAGCACTGCCGGTAGGGCGTTTGCCTTGCATGAGGCCGACCGGGTTTGATCCCCGACATCCCATATGGTCCCTTGAGCACTGCCAGCAGTAATTCCTAAGTAAAGAGCCAGGAGTAACCCCTGAGCATTGCTGGGTGTGACCCAAAAAGCAAAAAAAAAGTTTAAGAAATTGAAAGAAAACGCTGTGAAAGAATAAAAAATTCAGTTTCCCAATAAACTGAATTCTTAAAAAAAATAAAGGCTAGAGACCTTATTTCACTGTATCACTCACTGTCTTCCCGTAGTTCATCGATTTGCTCGAGCGGGCACCAGCAACATCTCCATACATCCTGTAGCAAACAAGTGTAGCCCAAGGTCATCTGCTTGCTCCAGGGATAGGAAGAGCCTCAAACCATTGGTCAGGTCATGGAATTGAGTTCCATAATTGTTACTAGTTTTTGGCATAACAAATAAAACACAGGTAGCTTGCCAGGCTCTGTCGTGCAGTATGTGTCCCATAAGCACAATATCTATTCAAACACCCTAAGCTGAAAATGAAACTGCTGGATCTGGGACTTGGCTAGTGGTAGCAGTCCTGCATGCATGCCTCTCCAAGAAAACAAAGGAAAAAGTATGGGGAGGGGAAATCCAAAGAAAATAATTCTTTATCTATTTTATTGTTTTCATTTGTAGGAGAGCCATCCCAACTGGTGCTCAGTACTGATATGGTAGTGCTCAGTGCTTGGGGTTGGGGGTCACTTTCTCCTAAGTCAGGGGGTCATGTGCTGCTTTAGTCTAGCCACTGGAGTTCTCCTTCTGGTCCTGCTTCTTTGATCCAAGAATTTACACGACTATTCTTACACAGCACTGTTTGAATGCACTCGTCACATAGTGTATTTTCATGCTTAAGATTTTGGCAGATTTTTCATATGCTCACAATAATGCAATGAATATCCTTGCATTCATAATTCTTTGAGCATAACCATAAAAAACTTTCTTAGATAAGCTTATACAAAGGTATAAGGCGGGTGAACCCAAGTGTGGGAAAGATAGTACATTATGATGTGAACACAGAAACCCACAAACAGAACTGGTGGGAAAATTTGAGTTCCCCGCCCTGTGACTGGAATGGGGTCATTTAAAAACTGAAAATATGAGTTCCAAAAAAGCAAAAAAAAAAAAAAAAAAAAGAAAACTCAAAAAAAAGGGCCGGAGTGATAGCCCAGCGGGTAGGGCGTTTGCCTCAGCCGCGGCCAGCCTGTGCTGGCCCGGGTTCGATCCCTGGCATCCCATATGGTCCCCCTGAGCACTGCCAGGAGTAATTCCTGAGTGCAGAACCAGGAGTAAGTCCTGAGCATCGCCAGGTGTGACCCAAAAAGCAAAAAAAAAAAAAAAAGAAAGAAAGAAAATATGAGTTCCCTGGTCCTGGGATTGGGATGGGGCCAGTTTAAAACTGAAAGAGATTCAGACTCTAAGAAAGCTAACTCATGAGAAATGGGATGCTCAGCATTTTGGGAGGTTAAGGAAATAACATTCTCTTTAAATAATCACTGTATCACTGTATCACTGTCATCCCGGTCATCATCGATTTCCTTGAGCGGGCACCACTAACATCTCCATATGTCCTATCTCATGCTAGTAGAGCCCAAGGGCATCTGCTTGCTCCAGGAACATAAAGAGCCTCAAACCATTACATCAGGTCATGGGAAAGAGGTCTATAATTGTTACTGGTATTAAGCATGTCAAATACGACACGGGAGGCTTGCCAGACTCTGCCGTGCGGGTGGCATACCCTCGTAGTCACCTCTAAATCCAGCATTTATTGATAAACTGTGCGACCGCAAGCGGCCGTGCAAGCCCGGCCTGAAATAGCCTATTCTTCTGGGAGGAGTTCTGAAGAGAGGGAAGTCCAGATCTGGAAAATGGCGGCCCTCATGGAGGGGTTGTCTGGCTTGTTGTGAGGTTCTGCTGGGGTGGCAGGTCAGGGCTAGAACCCGCCATCCCTCCCAGGCGCCTAGTGAGTGGCTGGGCACAGGGAGAACCGGTAGCAGCTCTGCCCCATGTCTCTTTAAATAATAAAGTATTTAAAGAGAAAGAAAAATAAAAACAATGATCCATAGATGGCCTCTGCATAAGTCAGTAACCTTGGTGGCCCTATGTTTGAAACATCTTTTTTAATGTAGACAGTAATTATATGTTTAGCTACTGTAAGAACAGATTCTACTTTATGGGGGAAAGACACACACATTAGTGGAGACGGAAGTCTCTCATGAAACCGTTGTGAGCACCTTGGAGTACGTACACCACAAACCCACAGCCAGAGCTGCATGGAGTATCTGTGGTGATAAACTGTAATTTTAGGCAAATCCAGAAGTGAAAATAAATAATTTGGCAATTTTGTTTCTGCAAAATGAACAGAAATTAAGAGATGTCATGACAGACGGGACAGAGGTGACAGGAGTATAGAAAGTAACTCCAGATGAGCCAACCTGGATGTGGAACTGGGAGCTGATTGCCAGGAGGATGTGAGCCGTTGGTGACCCGGATGTGGATTGCCAGGGGGCTGTGAGCTCTTGGTGCCCCCCAGTGCTCCCCACCTTCCATCCCATCAGTGGTTTTCTCATTTACTGCTGCCTTTGTCTGTGTGGTTTCATAAGCTGCTCACGCCTTTTTGAAATTAGACAATGCAAGAACAAATCTTTAAAAAGAATTAAAGAAAGAGAAAATAAAAATAGAAGGCATTTTTAAAAGTTTTATTTTCCCCAACATATTGCAAAGTTGAATTTAAGATACAGGTCACATAATAAAAATAAACAGAAATGGGGGCCGTAGTGATAGCACAGCGGGTAGGGCATTTATTTACCTTGCAAGCGGCAAACCTGGGTTCAATTCCCAGCATCCCATATGGTCCCCTGAACATAGCCAGGAGTAATTACAGAGTGAAGAGCCAGGGAGTAACCCGGAGTGTCACCGGGTGTGACCCAAAATAAATAAATAAATAGATAGATAAATGAATGAATGAATAAATAGATAAATAAACAGATAAATAAATAAATGGATGGATGAATAAACGATCAAACAAACAAATAAATAAACAGAAATTGTCTACAGAACTGATCTTGCCATGGGTGAGCAGCCACGGAGGCCAGGATGAGGCTTGAGAGTGGACACCCTGATAGTGTGGCAGAGGAAAGTGCACTGGTGTGGGTGTGTGGTGCCAAAATGTTTTGGAAACCCTACCAAGAAAGGTGTTGTAAATCATGGTGTCTCAAATTAAAAAAAAAATAAAACAGGAAGAGGAACCCTTTGTTTTATGGTGTGTGCTTTTATGTTTTTCTTTTTTGGCTGGGGTAGTGGCTCTGTTCTTGAGATCACTCCTGGCAGTGCTCGGGACCATAAGTGGTTCTGGGGATCAACCTGGGGTTGATTTGGTGGATGCAAGGCAAGCTTTAATCCACCCTGTCCTCTTTGCTTTAATCTCCTGTTTCTTAAATGCACTCAGTTCCATCTCCAGGGCAACTGTTGCTTGTCGGTGCTTACACCCAATGTTGGCAGTCGAATACGAATCTATTCACAGTCACACAGACTCTGCGACAGGCCTGCACAATTCTCTGGTCCTCACTTAACATCCTTGACAGGTTCTTGGAAATGGTGACTTTAAGTGATATGACACATAATGAAAGTCCTTAAATAATGTCTTTTCATTCAGCATCTGCCAGGATTGTTCTTTCTCATTAATGTTACAGCAAAACCACATGAACAGAAATGTTGCTGAGGGGCTGTTATACTTGCTTTTCAAAAAACAGGATCATATTTTACTGTTTGGTGTTCAGACCTGGCAGTATTCAGAGATCACTCCTGGCTGGGCCCAGGGCACCACGTACAGTGTCAGGGACTGAACCCTGGCTGGCTATGTGTGAGGCAAGTACCCTACCCACTATGCAACCTCAAGAATTGTATTTTAAATTCTTCTGTGCATCCAATTTTACTCATTAAAGATTGACATTCTTACCAAGTTATTCTTTTTAAGTTATTATTTTGATAACCATGAAAACATTAGGGTGAAGATATCTTAGATATGGATATATCATAATTTGTTCATTCTGTATTGGTGAACTTGGAGTTGTTTCTGGGTTTTGTTTAACTTACACAAACATAAAATCATCATTTTTGTATATTAGTCTTCATTTTTGGCAGTGCCAGAGTTGGAGCCTACGGCGTCACACATGTGAGCAAATGCTCTATCACTGATCACACTCTAGTGCTCATATATTTACTCATATGTAATAAAATTTTTACTTTATAGGAGACAAAGTTCCAGGAGTGTCTAGAGACAGTGATTTATGTTAGCTATTACTAGCTATTGCTAGAGTGTCTTTCAAAATACTTATAAGATTCCAAAAGTTTTGGGGTCAGAGTGATAGTACTTAAGTATGACACTTGTTTTGTGTGCTGCTAACCCAAGTTTGATTACCCATATGGTCCCTGATGCACTAGCAGGAGTAATTCCTGAGTGCAAAGCCAGGAGAAAGCTCTGAGCACAAGGTATGCCCCCGGCCTCAAAAAAGGGCTTCCAAATCTCTTGTGATATCATCAGCAGTCTTGTGAATGTCCTGTTCACTTTCTTGTTAGCAGTGAGAAGTTTCGCCTCTGGGGGGTCCATACATGGCAATACTCAGGGTTACTCCTGGCTCTGTACTTGGGAATCACTCCTGATGTGTCTCCGAGCCCATATGGGATGAACCCTGGTTGGCAGCTTGCAATGTCCTTCCTGCTCTATGATCTCTCCAGCCCTGATATTCCTTTTTTTTTTTAATCTTTACACATTCACTGCATGTCTATGCAAAGGATAGATTTCCATTTTTGGAAATGAAAATGCATTGAAAATATATTCTGGATTTTAACCTGAATGTTGGCTCAGTCTGTGCAGAGGAAATGTTGTGCAGAGGTGTTGGCAGGACTGGAGGGAACACACTCAGTACACTGAGTGTAGCCTCACATGCTAGAGCAACGCCTGAGCACAGAGAGGAAGCAGCCTCCCCTACCAGATGTGACCCCAAATCAAACACATGAAATAGAAGCCATGGTATTCGAGTCCTGTGAACCCACCATTTGATTTGATTGGCTCCCAAATGCTCTAACAGCGCGTGTTTTGTTATTTAGTTGAGAGACTGAAAGCAAGGCAGGGAAGAGACTGAGTGGGGACTGACCAAGCTCAGGTGGACAGCAGCCTGCTGACAGGCCTCTAAGTCACAAGCTTCAGGATAGTTTACAAGGTCAACATGTGGCTCCGCCTCTATACACACACACACACACACACACACACACACACACACACACAATGCAGTCACTGGTAAAATGACAGCAGAGTAAAATGGGAAGAGACAATGTCAAATGACAGAATATCCCTCTCCTGTTGAAATGCTCCTTGGCACTAACAGGCTTGGAATGCTGACCTATTGGGCAAGTGACCCCACAGGGTATAGGATTGGATAGTTTTGAAGAAATGGGGACCTAGGACCATGAGTCCTGGAGGACCTGCTCTGTCCTGGTCCCCCTGGTTTTAGCACCGGGCTGTCTGGGCCCTAAAATAAACATATTTGAGTGGACGGCCAGAAGCCTAAAGCAAAGGAACTCAGAGAAAGGAGCAGTATGCTCCTAAAGGAGAGGCAGGATGGTCTGTGATTAGAAGCACACATTCATTCATTTATTCATTCATTCATTCAATATTTTATTATACCACTGTGAGATATACAATTACAAAAATGTTCATGTCCGGGTTTCGGTCATATATTGTTTCAGCACCCATCCCTCCACCAGTGCCCATTTCCCACCACCAATGTCCCCGATTCCCTCCCCCGTCCCCTAGCCTGCCTCTATGGCAGGTTCTTTATCTATTTTCTTTTTCTCTTTCTCTCTCTCTTCCTTCTCTTACACACTGTGGATTGCGATACATACATTTAGAGGTTATCATGTGTATCTTTTTGCCTGTATTCAATACTCAGATCTAGACTGGTATTATCACTTAGAACAATTGTTAGCACACTGTTCCCTTCTGTCCCACCCAACCTCCTGACTCCCAGACGCTTGTGGTAGATTCCACTTTTGAAAAGATCTCCTGATCCAGGTTTTGTCTGACCTTGGATATTGGTATCATAATATGTATGTGTGTAATATATATATATGCATATATATATATATATGTCATGCAAATAAATATAGTCATTTAGTCATTCTATATCTGTCTTTTTCCTTCTGGCTAATTTCACTCAACATGATCCTCTCCATGTCCATCCATTTATAGGTAAATTTCATAACTTCATTTTTCCTATCAGCTGCATAGTATTCTGTTGTGTAGATATACCAAAGTTTCTTTATCCAGTCATCAGTTCTCGGGCACTCTGGTTGTTTCCAGATTCTGGCTATTGCGAACAGTGCTGCTATGAACATAAAAGTGGGGATGGTATTTCTGCTGTGTGTTTTTGGAAGAAGCACACATTTAAATCCAGTTTACACTAAGCTCTCAGATGGGTCTTGAGGCAAAAGCAGTCGGTTAAAGGGAAGAAAAACACCTGACCTAGGGGCTCGAGAGATAGTGCAGGGGATAAGGTGTTTGTTGAGCATGCAAACAAGCCATGTTTGAACCCTGGACCACATGGGGCCCAGCACCTCTGGGTGTGGCCTTGGAGGCCTGTAAGCCCTAACACAGCAGGGCCTTAGCAGCAGCACATCCTCGGGCCCTCATGGAACCATCAGCTGTGCAGCTGCTGGGACCAGAGTGACAGTATAGCGGGTAGGGTGTTTGCCTTGCATGCGGCTGACCCAGGTTCAATCCCCGGCATCCCATATGGTCCCCCAGCACCATCAGGAGTAACTCCCTGAGTGCAGAGCCAGGAGTAACCCCTGAGCATTGTGGGGTGTGATCCAAAAAAGCAAAAAAAAATTTGAACATTAAAAAAAAATTGTGAGGCCGGACCAGAGTGATAGTCCAGCAGGTAAGGCATTTGCCTTGCATGTGACTGGACCGGGTTCTATCCCCAGCATCCCATATGGTCTCCCAAGCACCGCCAGGACTAATTCCTGAGTGCAGAACCAGGAGTAATCCCTGAGCATTGCTGGGTGTGACCCAAAAAGAAAAAAAAATTGTGAGCCTCCTGAGCAAACTTGCTCCCATCCCTCCCTCCTGCCCAAAATTAAACAAAACAGAATCTGGTCCCAGAGCCAGTGCAGCTGTGCCAGAACAGGAGTCCCTTACTTGGCACTTGGGCTTCAGCTGCATGGGAATCACACGTGTCATGCGTATCTTCCTGAGCCCAGACTGACTAGTGCTGGGACACAGGCTTTCCCTCTCTCTGTGGCAAGGCCTGAGTTATGATGATGGGAGTTTCCCAGGACAGTGACTCGTGAGTTTGTGACGCATTTAAGGAGGGTTTCCCAAGAAGTGACAAGGGCAACCTCTGTCCCGCTCCGTACCTGGAAAGACCTGTGAAGCCGGGGGCTCTTTCTGGCTTCCCCTTTGACTGGGTGTTAGGTTCGAGCAGCCAGGCAGCCCACACAGGCTGGGGATCACTTTCTGAAAACAAGTTGCCCACTTCCTACAGGTAGAGATGCGATGCTGTGGCGGGGGTGGGGATGAGTAAGGATGAAAGGCAGAGGGTGGTAGGGAGCCCCCTTTCCTCTTTGATCTCCCCACTGTTGGGCCACACCTGCAGTCTGGAGCTCAGAGCTCTCCACCCGTGTTTCTGTACACCGACCGTGGCTGAGAGGGCGATCCTGGGGTGCACCTGTTTCAAAGGACAAAACCCAGGCCTAGGAGGTTCCACAGCTGGGGACTGTGCCTGTGGTTTGGACACGTTTGCGTGTGTCACAGTGATCCCCGCTTATGGATTTTTTCAAATCTAACTATGAGCAAATCTCTCATGGATGGACGTTTGTGGACCCATTAAAACAATATTCCGGGCTGGAGCCATAGCCCAGTGGGTAGGGCGTTTGCCTTGCACGCTGCCTGCTTATGCCAGCCTGGGTTCGATCCCCGGCATCCCATATAGTCCCCTGAGCACCGCCAGGAATAATTCCTGAGTGCAGAGCCAGGAGTAACCCTTGAGCGTCGTCAGGTGTGACCCAAAAAAAAAAAAAAACCAAAAAAACAATATTCCATGGCCAGAGTAGAACCTGATCCCCCCAACCCACCCAATTGTCATGTTTCTGGTTTTTTTTTTTTTGTGCATAGTTAAAGAGGTAATTCAGATTGTTGCAAAATTTTACACAATAAATAGAAGCAGAAATTCCCCAGAGGAACTGCCCCAGAGGAGCTGTTTGGAGCATGTCCTTCCCCATATATGTTTGACGAGTGTACAAACAATATAGCTCAAAGTTTTAGTACAGCATTGGAGAAAAAATTTGCAGAATAAGAGTCAACTTTTTATGTTCTATGTCTCATTTATATGCAATATGTACATATATTTTCATAAGGCTTCAAGTCTTGACTTAAAAAGTATGCAAAATATGAAACAACAGGTAATTTTCAAACACTGAATTTACACATTTCTGCAATGGTTTTGTATATGGACTTTTTTTTTCTTTTTTGGTTGCACCCAGCAATGCTTAGGGGTTACTCCTGGCTCTGCAATCAGAAATCACTCCTGGCAGTTCTCGGGGATTCAACCTGTGTTGGCCACAGGCAAACGTCCTACCTGCTGTACTATTGCTCTGGCCCCATATTTAGACTTCTTTCTGATTTTTTAAGTGGGGGTGGGGTCAAATTTGACTGCTCAGGGCTTACTTCGGCTCTGTACTCAGGGATCACTCCTGGTGTGCTTGGGGATCATATTTGGTGCCAGGTATTGAACTGGGTCTGCAAGTGCAAGGCAAGTACCTTATCCCTGTACTAACTCCCTGCGCCTGCATTTGGACCTTTAAAATCTCTCTTTATCAAAGTTTGTTTTCTCTCTCTGTCCATGTCTATAAACGACAGTCCATTATTTTCGCTCTCTGTCCATGTCTACAAACGACAGTCCGCAAATCACACTGAGCGCATGTTACCAGCTCCCATACGGAGAGGCATACCCCAAACCTTGTTTCCTCGCCCAGCAATGCCGCTGCTCTCAGGTGAGTCAGATCACAATCTCGATGCACATTTATTCTGCCTGCTTCTACTTGTGCTTGAATGTCAGCAGTGACCAGGCATTGCATTTACAATGAGAATCGTGATCTCGTGTGCAGTGACCAAGAGTGCTACCACCACGTGTGCAGAGCCCGGTTGTGACAACAGCAGCAGAGGGAAAAGAAACGACAGAGGAGCCAAAAAATAAGTAGCTGAACAACAAGGAGAACAAAGAATAGACGTTAAGTAAGTGCAGACATGGTGGTCACTGCTTGGTGCTGGGACGTGTGATTCCAGCTCTTTCCTCATGGGCTCCCTCCGCTGTGACCAGGCTCTGACTGGCTCCTTCTAATGGATGTTTGGGTTGTTTCCTTTTACTGCGGGGTAGATGGGGCTACTAAGCATCACCAGCAGAAATGTTTCAGTGCTAGGCTCAAACGGCAGAGGGGGGACATGCTTTACCAGGGTTTAGGCCCAGGTCCTCTCTCCAGGACCGCATGGAGCCCTGACACTGCTGGGAGTGACCATCAGAACAGAGCAAGGAGTAGCCACTGAGCACTCCTGGACGTGGCCTCCAATGAAAAGCAGGGAAAAAAAAAGGAAGAGTGTGATGTGGGTTTCTCCGTGTGTGCCCTCTGAAAGTATTTAAGGTAAACACCCTGTAAGTGGAGTTGCTGGTCAAAGGATAAAGAGATTATAATAAAAAAAAATTTTTTGGCTGAAATTTTTCACAATGGCCCTCCAGAAAGTAGCAACGACTCTGATTCTTCTTCAAAACAAGAGTCAGGTGCAGGGCTGTAGACTCCTTACCGCAGACCCCACCGCTGGTGGCCCAGCAGCTCCTGCTCCCCAGCAGCCCAAGCTGAGCAGTCTCGGCAGGTGCCTGCCGAGAAAACACAGAGCACAGTCGGAGGGTCCTCCCCAGCCCATTCTCACCCCACAGTTACTTGCAGCCACCTTAACACAATCACCACAGAAGCAGTGAGATGCTGTTAGGTGACAGAGCCCGGCGGGACAGCTTGAGGCCTGCTCTGACTTCCGCTGTGGACTGAGCGAGCTGCACGCAAGACAGACACCCTCACCCCTGGACTGTGTCTTGAACATGGAGCCTGTAAAGAGAATGCTGGAGGGCTGGTTCCCAACATCGAAGCTTTGCCTCCCCTCAGCCTAGGGAGGCAACCTGTCCTGAGGTGCCTGGAGATGAGGGGCAGAAACATTTGCTTACTTGAGTGCCTCTGCATCTCCCACCCACCTGTCAGACTCCTGAGCGGGACCGGGTTAATCATTGTCCTTAAATGGCCTCTCCCAGCCCCAAGTTGGTTGGGAGAAGCAGGGATGAGGGATTTCTTGGACTAGCCACGCTATGGGCTACTACTGCAGGCTGAGATGGTTTTTCTCTTTTGCTCCAATAGCTTGAATGCTGTAAAGGCCAAAGTGGGTAAGGCGCTAAGGTATGAGTCAGGGACTTGTCCAAAAGGTCTTTTTCTTGATTTCCTACTTCAAATGGGGAATTTCACCTTGCATTTTCCTTGTCTGGCCATTGAAAGGAAGGAATAATAGGATTGAACAACCAAACAAGAGAAAGCACCAAATAGCAAATGTAATAGACACCAGACACCTTTCGCCTTCTCTTTGGTGCCAGGGCACCAGCCTTGAGGCTAAGAGGAGCTAGAGGGTTCCAACCTCAACAGAATAAAAGGGTGCTAGTGAAGGCAACTTTGGAGTAGGCAAAACCTGAGCCTCTGGGGCACCCGCTGCCTAGTTCTAGGTGTCTTGACTCTCCCCTCCTTCTGTAGATCTTCCTTCACCTTCAACACAGACTACCATGTATAGCATGTACAGCAACCATGTATGGTGGTTGCTCATTTGTGGGGGGGGTAAATGAGCGCGGACACACAACACAAAGCGTGCATTTTAGCATCGTGATTTCCTCATCACAATGTCTGCTGAACTGCTGGGCTCTGAGCGTCTACATCACAGGAGGCACTTTATCTTTGACTTGGAACTTTATTTTTATACAGCATTTTAGTACAAAGAACAGAAAGTGAGAGACAAAATGAACAAGTCAAGGGAGGACATAAGTGAAAGGGAGGAACTTCCAATGGGAGGTGAAGTAACTCTCATACCCTGAAACCAGCTGTCCCTGGTCCCGGACGGGGTGCTCAAAAGATGACTTGGGAAGCTGGGCCAGCCCCTCTTGGCAGCTCCTTTCCAAGCTGAGTGCAGTCTGGAACCCTCTATGAGAACTGCCAACCCTGGCCCCAGGAAGACCAAGGGGGAGTCAATCCCAGAAGTAGCTCAGGACTCACGGCAGGGCTCTGTCAGGGCCAAACAACTTGCAGGATTATGGCTGGATGGTCACCCAGGGCCAGGCAGGAGCCCAATGTGGGGTCCTGGCAGCATTTCTTACAGGAAGTGCCCTGGCGTTTAGAGCTTTCTCTATGAGAGTCCAATGCCCACCTCGGAAGTTCCCCCTGCCCTAAGAAAAGACTCCTCAGTAGTGAAAAGCAGGCTGCTTCCGTGGGTCAGAGAGACATCCATGGCTGAGTATCTCTTCTCTCTCACTTCCCCACTTGCGGTCATCACTGACCGATGAATCCTTGCAGCAGGACACTAAAGGTGCAGTATCTGTTCATTTATAAAACCTGCAAACAACAGCAAGTTGTGAGACCACTGATTTCCTGCCACAGAGACAAACAGCAGATGAGCAGATGGGACTCCACTCCGAGGAGGCTGGAGCCATAGAGTCTGTGTTAGTCTATCTTAAGGGTCCATCTCAAGTCACCAAAAAACATTTAAAAACTGGTGGGGCTGGAGAGATAGTTTGGTGGGCAAGGCACTGCGCCTTGTACGTGGCGAATCTGGGTTCAATCCCTGACACCTCTTCTGGTCTCTGAGCACTTGCAGGACTGACCCCTGAACACAGAGCCAAGGGGGAAACCCTGAGCACAGCTGGATATGGCCCTCAAATTTTGAAAAAAAAATTAAAAGCTCAAAACACCAAGGAACTCCAGCTCTGAGTGCCAGCACAGCCTTCTGAAACAAGCTATTCATAAACGCCACTCTCATGGCTGGGAGAAGGCTACCAGAGGAGGGATGATTCTCCAAGAAAAGGCAAAAGGGGGGTCTGTTTCCAATCCCAGCTTGGGCTTAGAATAGTTCAACAGGGAGATGGTTTTCAAATGCATTGTTACTTGCTTATGTCATTAACCCTTTTGTTCAATGGCATCTTACAGGCAAGTGTCAGAGGGAGCAGAGCTGATGGGAGTAAGAGCGTGCATAGGGAACTGAAGCTCCCCCGCCCCCCCGCTCCGAGCCCCATCCTCCCCCGAGCCCCCTGATCGTTCTCAGCCCTGTGGTTTGCAGAGGCAGGAGGTCCTGTAACCAGACCCTTCAAAGCTACCATCAGCTCACTGAGGAACAAGCTGAAACAAAGGAGTAAGGGCAGCTGGCAGGGCTCATTCCATAGGACATTCTGGGCATCTAGCCGTCTAGTTTATGCAAAGTTACCATCTTTTACACAGAGGAGGTAAACGTAAAAAGTATGGCGAAAATTGCACATAACCAAAATTATCATTGAAAATCCCCCCCCCCCATTCAGTAGGCATATTTGATAAACTACAGTTAAGTAACTATCTACACACATGGGACATGTGTGATAGTATACAGCATAATACAGAGACTTTATACAGGAAATGACCCTTTGTTCTTTCTTCATTTTGACTTTGGGACCGCATCCAACTATGCTCAGGGCTTAATATTCAGAAATCACTCCTGGGAGGTGCTTGGATGAAGCTGTGTGCAGATCAAGATGGGTTGGCTATGTGCAAGGCCTGAGTTCCAGTACTCTTTCTAGTCATTTTTCCTGAAAATTATTTATAGGGATCATCCCCAGTGATGGAGGCCCGGTACCAGGGCCACTCCCTGTGGAGCTCAGGAGACTAAGTGCTGGATTCCAGAAGCACTGCAGATCACTGAGTCAATCAATCAGACCCCACACATCTCTTCCCTTCTAGTTACATAAACTGAAAAATCGTTTGGGGGGGTGGCTTTGTGTACACCATTTGTGTATACCTGGCTGTACACAGCTTCTGACTTTTTCTTTTTGGTTTACCCAGTGATGTCCAGGGGTTCTCCTGGCTCTGTATCCAGTAATTATTCCTGATGGTGCTCAGGGGACCATATGGGACAGTGGGGATTGAACCCAGGTTGGCCACGTGCAAGGCAAGTACCATGTCTACTGTATTAAGTCCCCAGCCCCTTTCCCACACTTGGAGCATCACCAGGAGAGCTTAGAGCTCAGTCTTCCATACCTGAAATATATTTCAATGACTAATCAGTACCTCAGGCTGCTTAGGTTTTCTTTCCCCAAACTCTATCATCCTATGATCCCATAGGGATCACTCACTTCAGTGCTAGGTGCTCCAGGGGCTCCCCTCAACGACACAGTCTGAGGGTTCAGGCCTTGGGCTAGAAGCTGCCTGGGAGTGCAGGGCCACTAGTGTTAGTCATTTATTTATTTACTTAAGCTTTTTGGGTCACAACTAATGATGCTCAGGGGTTACTCCTGGCTCTGTACACAGGAATTACTCCTGGCTGTGCTCAGGGGACCCTATGAGATGCCGGGATCAAACCCAAGTCAGCTGCATGCAAGGCAAACTCCCTTACCATTATACTATTGCTGTGGCCTCACCAGTGATTTTTTTTAATTTTTATTTTCAGATTTTTAACTTGAACTTATTCTACCTCTCCTCTAGTACCCAAACATCTGCTTGTATCTGCACATCAGAGGGTGGCACCAGGGCTTGAGGAACCACATGGAGCCTCCCAAATGCCAGCCACAGGCTCCACACTTGAGCCATATGGCCTGTGGCTTTCGAGATCAACGTGTGGCTTCAGCTCTGTGCAGACTGTGAGCTGTAGCAGGGCTGCGGAGTCGAGGCCCCAGCCAGGACAGCAACTGGGGCACACTCACTGTTTCATGAACTGAAGCCGGGCTCTTCTCTGACGGCCTGGAAGAGAAAAGAATGGTAGCCCTTGATGGGAGGCTGACGAGGGTGACGAGAAAGGGCACTCACGCTTCAGACCACTTCCCTGGGGCAGGCTCTGATCCAGACACTCCCCACACTTCAGTGTCCCGAGTGCTCACAGCCAGCCACTCTCCCTGTTATCTCTTTTCTGTACATGGCTAAGAGTAAGGGCATAAAGGACCGACTTTACTCAGAATTAGAGAGTTACTGCTTATTCCAACTTCTATAGCTAGTAAGCCAGAATTCAAATTAATCTAGTCCAGGGTGTAGGAATTAGTGTTGGTGCTGGAGCATAAGTGTTGGGGTGGGCTCAGGAGCCCCCGGGAGTGTGCAGGACACTGGCTGCAGGGAGGGCACTGCACACATCTGTTGACTTTCACTTAGTTTTGGCTTTTTGGGTCAGGGGGTTACTCCTGGCTCTGCAGTCAGGAATTACTCCTGGTGGTGCTTGGAGGACCACATGGGATGCAGGGGATTGAATCCGGGTGGGTCGTGTGCAAGGTCAACGCCCCTACCCGCAGTGCTATCACTCTGGCCCCATCTGTTGATATCTTGATCTCATCCTTTGTTTACTTTCTATTTCTTAAATTATTTTAACAGTATGCATGAAACACCAAATATATATGACAAACACCGTGTATATGATAGCAACAAAATTTGACCAGTCAAGTCCTTGATGAAGGTGCGCAGACCCTGGACATTAGTGGGGCTCCCAGATGGAGTTAAGGGCAGCACCTGCCAGCACGAATGTGCATAGAATGTTCTGCTCTGGACAGAATGTCCACAACTGTCTCCTAGGAAAAGCCACTTCCTGTTGGGGCCCCAGTCGACCCCCCCACCCCTGTACAGACCCCAGGAGAATAAAAGACTAGTCTGAGGAAGGGCTCTGCAGGGAAGAAGGGCAGGGGCAGAGCCGGGCCCTCGGGCAGCTGTGTGGGCCCCCAGCTGCACCGCTTGATATGATAAAGCCACACAGAGCCCGGAGGCACCCCAGAGCGAGACGATTTCATGCTGGAGCAGTGGGGATCATCTGTTTCCCTGCACCTCATGGCAGAGAAGTGTGAGGGCATATAAGCCACCCCGCCTTCCTACCCCCCACATCTGAGCACAGGCTTCCAACATGAAACTTGCCACTACTGGAGCAGAGTCACAGAGCAGTTGGGGCAGAACTCCACAAACCTTACCTTGGCAGAGAGGGACCATGTGCACAGTGGGGCGGTCTTGAGGCCTGGGAAGGCAGAGTACACCCCAAGGCCACCAAATCAGGGACAATCACATAGGTTTCAACCGGGCTCCAGTGACTCCTGAGGTAAGAGAATCATCTCTGGAACTACCCAGGAGTCTAGGGGAGTTGAGAGAGGGATCAAGCTCCTGTCAGGCCCCCTCAGGGCCATCTCCAACAGCTTGACGGCCCAAAGTGGGTGACTTACGGTGACAGCGGATGGCCACCACCAAGCCCAGCAGCAGACTCAGGACACCAATCACGAGTAGGACGAGGATGATGGAATTACAAGGCAGGCCTGGAAGAGACACACACACTGAGCATCTGGAAACACACGAGATCCTCAGCACCACTGCCCGGAGAATGCCAACAGCCGTGGAGCACTTAAAGCACAAATACAGTTTTCTCTCTGGACCATTTTCTCTCCCATTTATTTTATTTATTTATTTATTTTTTTGCTTTTTTGGGTCACACCCGGCGATGCTCAGGGGTTTCTCCTGGCTCTGCACTCAGGAATTACTCCTGGCATTGCTCAGGGGACCATATGGGATGCCGGGATTGAACCCAGGCCGGCACAGGCCGGCCGCGTGCAAGGCAAATGCCCTACCTGCTGAGCTATCACTCCGGTCCTTTTCTCTCCCATTTAAAAGTGAATAATTAGACTCAGAATCTATTTATGTTAAAAAGGAGAGACACTATTTTCATGCAGGCACCTGGGTTACTTACCGCTTATTTTACCAACTTTTATTTGAAATTCACAAGAAAGAGCTGAATGTTTCTATCATAAAAGATTCGTGTAAAGAAGTCCAGGGATGTGACTCAGCGGTAGAGCCTTGTGGATGTGATTGGGTTTAATCTCTGGCCATACTCCTTCCTACCTCACATCACCTTCTGCACCCTGGGGGCCCTAAGAACTGCTGGGGGTGACCACCACAACAATATTGAAAACAACAAAGGTTCAAGTATCAGAGTGGCCCTTCGGGCTGGACTGCATGCTTGACGTGTGAGTGGCCAGTTCCATCCCTGGTACTACATGATACCCACCCCCATGGGATGCTGTGACCCCCTTCCCCAAAAACAGTTCCACTTGACATCCTAACTCCTTCACAGAGCAACCGCCATTGTTAATTCAGTACTTGCCTTTTTGTATTTATACATAATTTATATAGACACATCTATCTTTTTTTTTTTTTTTTTGCTTTTTGGGTCACACCGGCGACACTCAGGGGTTACTCCTGGCTGTTCGCTCAGGAATTACTCCTGGTGGTGCTTGAGGAACCACGTGGGATGCCAGGGATCAAGCCCAGGTCGGCCGTGTGCAAGGCAAACGCCCTACCTGCTGTGCTACCACTCTGGCCCCTTCTTTTTTCTTTTTGGGTCACACCCAGCTATGCTCAGAGGTTACTACTGGCTCCACACTCAAGAATTACTCCTGACAGTGCTCAGGGGACCATATCGGGTGTCGGGGATTGAACCCAGGTTGGCTATCTTTTTTATAAAACATCTTATGACTCCTGACAATATTGCTCTGCAGGCACTTCCCCATTCAAATAGGAAATGCTTACATTTGACGGTGTGGATGTGCCACAGATTGTTTGGCATTAATGGTCATGTTGGTTGTTTCCTGTGCTTCTTTTTGCAAATAACTTTGCTGAGAGGATTCTGATATATTTCTCTGTATGTAGGAGCCTTTCTGAGCAGATACCAAAGGAACCACTAACCATGGTTTAGACCCATTTTACTATTTTATTTTTGAGGTCATATTATTTATATGTTGGACACACCTGGAGGTACTCTAGAACTACTATTGGTTCAGGCTGAGGGTTGCTTCTGGCAGTGCCGGGACGACACGCAGTGCTGGGGATTGAACCTGGGCCTCACACGAGAAGTATATGCTCGTCCTTTGTGTTGTGTATCAGCCCCTACAGACCCATTTTAGTTATTTTTATTGATTGATTTTATGTTTTGGCTTTTTGGGTTACATCCAGCAATGCTCAGGGGTTACTCCTGGCTCTACACTCAGGAATTACTCCTGGAAGTGCTCAGGGGACCATATGGGATGCCAGGGGTCAAAGCCGGGTTGGCCGTGCAAGGCAAACACTCTACCCTGCTGTGCTATGGTTCCAGGTCCCCACTTTTATATTGTTGCAAGTACCATGGAAGCATTCCCCAAAGGCTGCACTTTGCTCCATTCCCAAGCACCCACTGCGCATCCGCTATCCTTGATATTAGCAATGATTTTTAGTTTCTAACCAGTTCTGTGGTTGGAAACCGACATTTCACTTCTGTTTTCTGATTACTCATAAGTTTCTGCCTATTTTCACATGTGAGCCTTTGGTCTTGATTTTCTCCTAAGTCCATTTGTATGCTATTTCAGCAGCAGAACTCATTTTTCTATGCCCCAGCTCCTCTCTGGCACCCTTTGGGCCCTAGAGCTAATCCCTGCAAGGCACAGAACCTGGTCAGGGGTAAAAAGGACAAGACTACAGCTTTGAGCTGGAGATTTAAAATATAAGTGTTTTGGATGTCGGGAAGAGAGAATGTTTACATGCTTACATTCTCTTTAATGAGTGCCGAGTATGGGACTAATTTCAAATTTCCATCTGGCAAGGAAGAGATGACTGTCATTTATCACTCTGATTTTATAGTCTAGAAAACCAAGATTCAAAGAGGTTAAA
Organism: Cryptotis parvus; assembly: GCA_021461705.1. Taxonomy (NCBI): domain Eukaryota; kingdom Metazoa; phylum Chordata; class Mammalia; order Eulipotyphla; family Soricidae; genus Cryptotis; species Cryptotis parvus. The sequence continues at coordinate 30,510 of JAJIBD010005120.1, read as the reverse complement.
ATTCCAGGCACAGGCAGGCCAGGTTTGGGGTACCTCAGTACTCTGTTTTGGTTTTGGGTTTTTTTGGGGATACACCTGGCTGTGATCAGGGGTTACTCTTAGCTCTACTCAGGAGTCGCTCCTGGTGGTGCTTGAGGACCATGTCAGTTGCCTGGTCAGCTACGTGCAAGGCAAAGGGCCTTACTTGCTGTACTATGCCTCTGGCCTCTGGAGTACCTCAGCTCAAAATTACCTGCTCCTCCCACTCAGATGCCAGAAAAAGCAGGAAATGAGTGAAGAGGACAGCATGAGCCCAGGTGAGTGTGCAGGGGAGACGGTATGCTAGGGGCAGAGACGGTGAACCCTTTCCTCTCTCTATTCCGAGTTTTTTGCTGACTTCCCCTCACCTCCTCCTTGCTCTCCCAACTAGAGGAACCACAAAACTGTGCCGGTGAATTAAAAATGTCACACTGCCCGATTCTACTTGTCTAAAATGTCAGGAAGAGACAAATCTGGAGACAGAAAGTGAACTTGGTGGTGCCTGGGATCAGGGTGCGGGTAGAGATGAGCCGAAATTAAGCCCAAGAAATCTCAGTGGAGCATGAATGAGCTCTGAGACATGATGGTTCTGATGGCTGCAACGTCTGGTCAGTTCATCACTGAGTCGTTTGTCTAAGATGAGTGAATTTATGACATGTGCAAATTACATCCATTTAAAGTGCTGGTTTGCTGCTGTTTTTGGAGCCACAGCTGGGGATGCTCGGGGCTGACGCCTGGCTCTGCACTCAGGGATCTCACTCCTGGTGGGACTTGGGGGACCGTTGGGGGTGCCCTGGATCTAACCTACACTAGACACATGCAAGGCAAATGCACTACCTGCTGAACTGTTTCTTTTTAAAGTAGTGGAGCTAGAAGCAGGTTACAGGGTGTAGGAGACAGGAAAACCCCTCCTCTGAGGGTGGGGTCCTCAGGGAAGGTTTTCAGGGGCTCTTCATTGAAGTGGAGGCCAGATACACAGTGAAACAAGATCATCTGACCAATATGTGACTCCAGAAGAAAGCTTTCCTTGGGGGAAAAAATGTGGCAGAAAACTGGCCTGGGCCTGGGTGGGGTCAAGGACTCCCTGACTTCTAGTTCTCACTTCCTGTCCAGGAAGTTTAGAAATGGTCTCCCAGCTCCTCCCAGCAGCCCCCTGCCTCAGGGAATAAGCCTCTCCCAAGGCCAGTGGAGCTCAAGCAAGCAAACTCTGAGCTCTGTTGGACCCCTCCACAAGCTTCCTGCGCCTTCAGGTCTCAGTGAATCCTGCCTTCCCTTAAACCAGTCAACACCCTCCTTTTCCAGATGAATAAATAGGTTAAGCGAGGCTGAGACATAGCCCTGATGGTCCGCAGTCCAGGCAGGGGTAGAAGCTGCAGACCTGCACAGATTCCCTCTGGTCCCCAACCCGACACCCCCTCCTCTACCTGGATCTCTGACCCCACCTGCACTGACATTTTGCTCTGGGACTTTTTTGAGAGTTGAGATGAGAAATGATACAAAAAATTGCCGGAGTGATAGCACAGCGGGTAGGGCGTTTGCCTTGCATGCGGGCAGACCCGGGTTTGATTCCCAGTATCCCATATGATCCCCAGAGTAATTCCTGAGTGCAGAGCCAGGAGGAACCCCTGAGCATTGCCGGGTGTGACCCAAAATAATAAAAAGAAAGGAATCTTTAGCCTGTCGCCCGCCGTCATTTGTAGAAGCATTGCAGGAAACTGACTGTCCTTCAGCAGTGGTGCCTGAAGGACACAGCAGTCCTTCAGTTTGGCACTAGGACAAAGGCTTTGGTGCCAGTGTGTGTCTTCCTGTCACTGTGTGTCTGTGGGGTGGGAGTGGCCAGGGGACAGGTGACTTGGGGAACCTCTTTGTCCTACCGGGTTTCCTTGCTCCTCCCGCATAATGTACACTCCAATTTCCCTTCATATATGTGCCCTTTGTGTCCTTTTTGTGTCCGGCCTGAAATCCTTTAGGTGAAGTTGTGGGCACGAACTCTTTATAAATGAGGCTGCTCCGTGCCCTTGTGTCCCCAGTCTCTGTCCTGCACATGTTCTGCTTTTGCTTTCCCTGGACCTCATGCAGCGGCTTCCAGCTGCCGGCCCCTGGGCTTTGCTCTGAGCCTCTGCCAGACTACTGCAGGTACTTGATAGCGTTAAGATAAAGGAGCCCGGCAGCTTGACGCAGCTCTGCTGTGGCTGCTTGTGGTTTGTTCTGGGTAGGAACAAACGCACTTTGTTTGCCACCAGTAACCTGGGAGAACACAGAGTGGTGTTTTTCCAGAAACATGTTTGGCTCAGGGCATCAAGGGAAGTGTTTAAGTGGTACGTGCGGTGTAAGGCATGTGATGTGTGATTTGTATGTCTTATGTGGTGTGTATAGTGTGCCTGTGGTGTGTGGTATGTGTGGCATGCCTGTAGTGTGTGGGGTATGTGTGGTGTGTGTTGTGTGTCACCATGCATGTGATGTGTGTTGTATGTATGATGTATATGTTGTATATATGTGTGCATGTTGTATGTGATGTGGTATGTTTTGTGTGCTGTGTATTCTGTGTGTGATGAGATATGTGTGTTATATGTGTGAGTGTGGTATGTTGTCATGTGTGTGATGTGGTGTATGTTATGCATGCTGTGTATTTTGTGTGTGATGCGGTATGTGCATTATATGTGTCTGTATGTTGCATGTTCTGTGTGATGTGGGTTATGTGTTATATGTGTGGTGTGTATGCTGTGTGTGTGATATGGTGTGTATTTTTATATGTGTTGTGTGGTGGTGTGATGTGTGTGTACTTCAGGCAGAGAGTCAATAGCTTAGAGTGCCGAGGGCTTGGGCTGTTCACTCACGAGCTTTCATAGTCAGTGGATCCTGTGATAGATCTGTTAAGTATCAAAATTCTGATAACTGTGAGAAGGTACAGTGGGTAGGACCCTCGCCTTGCAAGTGGCTGATCCCTGGTACCCCATAAGGTCCCCGGAGCGTTGCCAGGAGTGATCCCTTAGCGCAGATTAAGGAGTAAGTCCTGAGTCAGTCAGGTGTAACCCCACCCAAAACTCCACCAAAACGTGCTATTTCTTTGGGTTGGTGTGTGTTTGCTAAGAGCTGCACTGAGATATAGTTTACATATTATAAAGGGATTATTCTTTGTCATACAAGTCTTTAGTCATATTATTATTGTATGCCTAAAACTAATGTTATATGACAACTATATACCTTGACCAAAACGAAGGAAAGATTCACCCAAGTTGTAGCATTTGTCGGGACTTTGTTCTTAATGGCCAGCACATCAACCCCGCTGTGAACTGGCAGACAGATGAGCTGATTCTACTTTTGGGGCCAAAGCTGCTTTATGATAATTACGGCCTGCACATCACAGTTTCTGTCTGGTGGCAGCCTTTGCATTTCCCTCTGGCCTGTGAGCTGCAAGACAACAGCCCTGAGGCCACACATCTGGGGTCAGAGGAGCAGCCTATGGAATCCAACACCGCACTTAAGAGGAGCTTGGGGGCAGGAAGGGAGGAAGAGGGCAGCAGGTTTCCCTTCTCAGGGGTCTTTAAAGGAAGGAAAGGAGGCACTTTGGAGGGTGCTGGGGGTGGGGTGTAGAGCTCACCCTTCCGGGTCACGGAGTTTGTGTGGCACACTTTCTTCTTGGTGGTGGACGTCGTGGTGGTCTTGACAGTGGTGGTAAGAGCATCAACTGCAGCAAGCAAACAAGACACATGTGTTAGTCTGGCGGATGGTAGGTGGGCTGGGGGCTCACTTAACGGGCGCCTCTTGCTAAGGGCCTCAGGCCCCAACGCTGCTGCTGCTGTTGCCGAGCTCCAGGGATGCAGCCATGGCACTGAGGGGCTCAGCTTGTTGTCCCAGAGAGTTGCAGTTCCCCTGACTAAGTCACTGTGAGTGGGAAAGAGCCCTGTTACTCTGCTGTGCCTCGCTCTCCCTATCTCTTGAAATAAAGATGAGACATGTCTCCTTCTCAGGGTTGTCTTGAGAATTTAAGGGGTGCATGTGGCCAGTGGGAGAGAGTCGTAGCTCCACTTGGCTGCAGCTTGAGAACCCCAGCCCAGGGCAGGGCCAGTGGAGGACGCTATTGGAAATCAGGTGAGTGGAGCCCTTTTCTGTGGGGTCACTATGCAGCTGTGGGGTTCAGGGTTGGTTCTCCTCCTCGAAGTTCCTCAAAGACCAGGTCCTGGGGCTGGTTCTCCTCCTCGAAGGTCTTTGAAGACCAGGTCCTGGAGCAGCAGCTGTGCACTGAGGCTCTCGCCTCAAGAACAAGTGGAAACACTCTTCTGCCTTCAGTCTGCGGGACTCGGGGTGCAGTGGGGGGCTAGGGGCAGGAGGAAAACATGGCATGTGGAGGCCAGGAAAATAGCTCAAGGGGTATGCCACAGGCTTAGCACGCATGAAGATCTCACTCTGATCCCTGACACCTCAGGGTCTCCACAGCACCCGGTAGAGCCCAATTATACCGCACATCTCAACCTACCCCACCAAGCACTGCTGGATTTGGTTTATATGAAACCAAACATAGAATTTTTTGGCTTTTTTTTTGGGGGTTATACTCGGCGATGCTCAGGGGTTACTCTTGGCTCTTCGCTCAGGAATTATTCCTGGTGGTGCTCGGGGGGACCATATGGGATGCTGGGGATCAAACCCGGGTTGGCCGTGGTGCAGGTAACGCCCTACCCACTGTGCTATCACTCCGGCCCCCAAACGTAGAATTTTTGCAATTCAGAAATAACTTTGTGGGGCCGGAGCGATAGCCCAGCGGGTAGGGGCATTTGCCTTGCACGCGGCCGGCCTGTGCCGGCCCAGGTTCGAATCCCGGCATCCCATATGGTCCCATGAGCACCGCCAGGAGTAATTCCTGAGTGCAGAGCCAGGAGTAAGCCCTGAGCGTCACCGGTGTGACCCAAAAAAGCAAAAAAAAAAAAAAAAAAAAAAACTTTGTGAACAGTTAAGGAGCCGTTGTGTTCCAAAGAAGAATCTATAATTTGAGTTTATAAAGGATATGTCCTATAGAAGAACCATCTTCTCTTCTGGCTGACAGCACAGCCGGTAGGGCACTTGCCTTGCACATGGCCAACCCAGGCTTGATCCCTGGGCACCCCATAAGGTCTCCTGAGACCAGCCAGGAGTTATCCTTGAGCACAGAGTCAGGATTAAGCCCTGAGCACAAAACAACATAAAAACAAAAAGCAAATCAGGGGCTGGTGATGGAGCTTAGCAGCGAGCACTGGCCTTTGTGAGGCCCTCGGTTCCTTCTCTAGCAAGGCAAACTAATTAATTAATGCAAGCCAGGGCTTGCATCACACCTGGCTATAGCCCTGTGAATCCAGAAAATGAAAATTCTGTACTTTCAGTTCTGGAGAGATCCTGCTCATCTGGAGAGGTGATGCAGAGCTAGGGATGCGAGGTGGTGGTCCCCAAGACCGATGGTGGGGAGCAGGGAACACAGGGAGTGCTTATCCTGTGTCCTGCCCCTAGGTGGGTGGCTCCTCAATCAGCTCTGATTCAGTGTCGCCTGTGTGTGATAGGCCAGAGGAACACGTACATGGTGCTCAGGCATGGGGACACCGGTGTACAGGGGACAGCCAGGTACAGGGGACATCTAGGCTGCGACCTGAACATAGCCCTTACCTATGTAGGATGAGGAGTGACATTTCATGTCAAAGACTTCCTACGAAATAGGAGGAGAAGCCATGAACATTGCTTAAACATCCAGGAGATGGGAAGGGGCAGTCAACCAGTCAGGTTTGGGGCATGCACCCTCCATTAAAAAGGCAGATCCAGGGCCCAGAGCAATAGCACAGCGGATAGGGCGTTTGCCTTGCACGTGGCCGACCCAGGTTCGATCCCTGGCATCCCATATGGTCCCCCGAGCACCACCAGGAATAATTCCTGAGCAAAGAGCCAGGAGTAACCCCTGAGCATCGCTGGGTGTGACCCAAAAAAAGCAAAATGAATGAATGAATGAATGAATGAATGGATGGATGAATGAATAAATAAATAAAAAATAAAAAAGGTGGATCCAGGGCCCTGGCGAGCACAGCTGTAAGCCCCAAACCAACTGTGCCAGCAGCCTCACCACACCAGGAAAACAAGACGTGAGCAGGGGATTATTGTTCTTTTTGTGCCCGAGATTTACTCCTGACTCTTCACTCAGGATCATTCCTGGAGGCTCTGGGGACCATATGTGGTCCTGGGGATCGAATTGTGTCAGCAGTGTGCAAGTTAAGTGCTTGACTTGCATGCTGTACTGTCTCCCCACTACTATCTCCCCACTGTACTATCTCTCCACCCCGATCACTGCTCTTTCTAAGAGGGCACGTGGGCCCCTCACCACCCCGAGCTGCCCCTGGGAATGGAGATGACACATTCTGCTCTGCCTGCTCCGGCAGTTTCAGGAAGGACCAGGTCACTGGAATGAGTTCTTGCTTGGTCCTTGTTTAGGCTGTTGGCCACAGGACCTGGCCCTGAGAGCTCACTGGGGACTGGTGTTCGGAAAGCAGAGACTTGGAGAAATCCCTTGCCCAGGGTTGGAGACATAGTAAGCCCGAGAGCAGAGATGGAGCCCAGAGACTGCAGGGCTGGGTGCTCGCCTGTGGTGAGCACTGTCTGCCCTGCACTGTCTGCCCTGCAAAGACCTTTTAGACAAAAAGTTAGGCACAGTTGGGCAGGAGCGATAGCCCAGTGGGTAGGGCGTTTGCCTTGCACGCGGCGGTCCATGCAGGCCAGGGGTTCGATCCCCGGCATCCCATATGGTCCCCTGAGCACCACCAGGAGTAAGTAATTCCTGAGTGCTGAGCCAGGAGAAACCCCTGAGCATCGCCGGATGTGAACAACAACAAAAAAAAAAGTTAGGCATAGGAGGGAGACAGGAGCGGAGCTAGAGAATCAGGAAAGAGGACCCGGCTATAGACCGTGCCAGGAGGGCAGCCTCACAGCCCGAGAAACCAGTTCCCTCATTTGCACAGAGCCTGTCATGGCCCAGCATCAACCTACGGGGCCTCAGGCGTGGGTGCCATGGCAGTGCCCCATGGCCAAGGCTGTAGGGGTGTGGGGAGGTTTGTTCCACTTTAGTTTTTTGGGGGGTTTTTGCCCAGAGCCAGTGTCCCCTTGACTTTTCCTGATCACCTGCTCCCCAAAGTTGATGGCCTCTCCTCGAAAAAGGCAGGACTTTGGGCTCCCCTGGATACTCAGGGGTCTGGGGAAAGGGCCACTATGTGCCCACAGTCTCCTCTAGCACCTTGATTCAGCCTCTAAAGTGAATGAGCTGGGCCAGGAGTCAGCACAAAAGCTGGAGAAATGTGTGAATCTTGGGGTCCATCCCTAGGCACAGCAGTCTCTCCACCCCCTGCGTCTGCCAGAAATGGCCCCTGAGTACTGTCCACCGAGGCCCCAAAACACCAACCCCTACACCCAACAGAAAAGGACATACATGACCTTATGGCCAAAAAGAGGCCCAGGTCTGGACATGCGGGTGTGGCAGAGGACATGGCTGCGAGCACCCTCTTTGGGGGACTATCACTGGCCCCCACTCCCGGGGTGGCATAAGCGCAGATGAAAACCTAAAGCTAGGAGTGGGCGGGTGGGTGGGTGGAAGGTCTTGGAAAGTTGGTTTTGTTGATTTCACTATTTGCCTTTCTTGAACCTGAAACTGCATGAATGGGAAGATGTGGGCTTAGAGACTAAAACAATTAGCCAAAACCAAACCCCAAGCCCCTCAAAGCCCAGTTTCCAGTATAGAAATCAGTTGACTGCCCCAGGAGGACACCCAAGCTTCTTGCCCAGAGATCTTAAATGCCTGCAACACCTCTCCCCTGACCTCACCGACTCCTATTTGGGACCGAAGTTAGTCAACAGTGATGGGTCACTCCTCTTGTCCCCTGCCGTCGACCTTACTCTCCTACACTGAGTGATTTTTTTTTTTTTTGGCTTTTTGGGTCATACTCAGCAATGCTCACGGGTTTCTCCTGGCTCTGAGTTGGCTCTGTACTCAGGAATTGCTCCTGGCAGTGCTAGGGGACCATATGGGATGCCGGGGATCAAACCCGGGTCGGCTGCGTGCAAGGCAAACGCCCTACCCACTGTGCTATCGCTCCGGCCCTGAGTGATCTCATTTTAAGGGACCCCTTGAAACTGTGAATGCCCCAGACTGAGAAAGACCCAGGTGCAGAGGATGTGGGACCACGAGCAGCCTGGTAGCAGCCTGGTGGCCCTGCTGTGGGCTCAGCTGGGGAAGGGAATAGATAGAGCCAGATGCAGCCCTGGAGAATTTCTTTCACGGTTCCCTTATGCCCTTGATAGCTTAATCCAGCCGCTAAGCAGGCTGTGAGGAGCCTAGCCTGAGCTGTGCTCTATGTGGGAAATAGCCCCTGAATACCGGGACAAGGAAATGTAAAATAGCTCAGCAATAATTTGTTTGGTTGTATTTTTTGTTTTGGGGCCACACCCAGTGAAGCTGAAGGGTTACTCCTGGGTCTGAACTCAGGAATTAGTCTTAGCGGTGCTTGAGGGACCATATGGGATACCAGGGATTGAAACTGGGTCAGCTGTATGTAAGGCAAATGCTCTACCCACTGTATTATCACTTGGGCTCTCAGTAATAATTTTTATTTTGTTTGGTTTAGTTTTGGGACCACACCCTGCCATGCTTAGGAGCTACATCTAGCTCTGTGCTCAGGGCTCACTGCTGGCAGTGCTCAGGAGGACCCTATGTGGTGTTGGCACTCAAACTGCCATTGGCACGGGGCGGAGCGATAGCCCAGCGGGTAGGCGTTTGCCTTGCAAGCGGCCGGTCTGTGCCGCCCGGGTTCGATCCCGGCATCCCATATGGTTCCCTGAGCACCGCCAGGAGAAATTCCTGAGCAAAGAGCCAGGAGTAACCCCTGAGCATCGCCGGGTGTCACCCAAAAAGCAAAAAAAAAAACCAAACAAACTGCCATTGGCTGCATGCAAGGCAAGCACCTAAGCCCTGTACTATCTCTCTGGCCCTGCGATCATTTCTATATTGATGGTATGTAGGAAAGTTATTGATACATTGGTTAAATGAAATACATTATTATAATTAATTTCACTTGTTTCTTTTAAATTTTGTGTAGGGGGCTTTCAAGCAGTGCCTAGGTGACCAGTCATGGTGATACTTTTGCCAACCGAGCTGGACGGATGAACTCAAGGCCCCAACGATGCAGTGCTATCTGGGCATGAAGTGATGGCTAGGGCCACCTCACTATAGTTGGGGGTTCTCCCAATCATACCTGAGGGTTTCAGGGACCTCCAGAGAGGGGCAAACTCAACTCTGATGCTTGGGGTGGGGAGCAGCAAGTGGTGGCAGGAATTGAAGTAGAGTCCCACGCAAGGCAAACGCCCTAACTGAAATCTCTCTCTCTCTGGCCTGTTTATTTTTAAAAATATGGTTATGAGAAAAAACTGAATTGCCTTATATCTCTTTTTTTTTTTTTTTTTTTTTTTTGGGTCACACCCAGCGATGCTCAGAGTTACTTCTGGATCTGTACTCAGGAATTACTCCAGGCTGTGCTCGGGGGACCATATGGGATGCCGGGATCGAACCCTGGCTGGCACGGCGGCGGCCGCATGCAAGGCAAACGCCCTACCCGCTGGGCTATCGCTCCGCCCCCAAATTGCCTTATATTTCTACTGGATAAACTGACTTTACTCATAAGTGGGTATAGCTCTAGGTCTGAGGAGGATCAGCAGCCCCATGAGACAGGTAAGAAAACTGAGGGACTCAAAAAACCTACCAAGGGCCTATGATGAACTTACAGGCGAGTTTGCAGCTGAACTGGCGAGAGCTCCCTGTAACTCTGAGTGGCTTCAAGCCGGGGCCTCCAAGCTGACTGGTGGATCCCTATCCCTCTGTTTCCCCCAAAACTGCTCCCACTGCTACCAGTGACACCTTTCTCTGTGTGCATGCTTCACGGGCTTTTCTGCAGCCACCGTTAGGTCTGGGCGCTCAGTGCAACTCAGCTGGTCTCAGTGGCTGAAGTTTAGCCTTATCTGTCCTCATCAAAGAACTCATACTTGTTGGGAGTGGATAGGGATTAAACCCAGGAGTATCTGGCGCTACTCTGGGATCTGTGCTTGGGGATCCCCCAACCCGCCAGTGCTCAGGGGGACACGTGGGGACAGGGATCAAACCTGAGTCTTCTGCGTGCAAAGCATGTGCTCAGCCTACTGAGCAATGGCTATAAATCCCAAAGCAGAGAGCGTCTAAGAATCTGTTTATAGTGGGAAATGTAATGGTTCCTACCTAGCAGAGTGCTCAGCTCAGTATTAGGTAAGAAAAAATCCTACAAGGGCTGGAGCAATAGTCCTGCAGGAAGCGCACTGCTTTACATGCACCTGAGCTGGGTTCAGTCCTCAGCAACCCATATGGTCCCCCAGCACTGCCAAGACTAATTCCTGAGTCCAGAGTCAGGAGTAACTCCTGAACATCACTGGGTGTGACCTAAACAGTCAAAAAAAAAGAAAGAAAAAAGAGAGAGAAAGAAAGAAAGAAAGAAAGAAAGAAAGAAAGAAAGAAAGAAAGAAAGAAAGAAAGAAAGAAAGAAAGAAAGAAAGAAAGAAAGAAAGAAAGAAAGAAAGAAAGAAAGAAAGAAAGAAAGAAAGAAAGAAAGAAAGAAAGAAAGAAAGAGGGACCAGAGTGATAATCCAGTGGGTAGGGCATTTGCCTTGCACGTGGCCGACCCGGGTTTGATCCCCAGCATCCCATATGGTCCCCTGAGCACCGCCAGGAATAATTCCTAAGTGCAGAGCCAGGAGTAACCCCTGAGCATTGCCAGGTGTGACCCAAAAAGAAAAAAAAGAAAGAGGAAGAGAGGGAGAGAGAAAGAAAGAAAGAAAGAAAGAAAGAAAGAAAGAAAGAAAGAAAGAAAGAAAGAAAGAAAGAAAGAAAGAAAGAAAGAAAGAAAGAAAGAAAGAAAGAAAGAAAGGAGGGAGGGAGGGAGGGAGGGAGGGAGGGAGGGAGGGAGGGAGGGAGGGGGAAGGAAGGAAGGAAGGAAGGAAGGAAGGAAGGAAGGAGGGAAGGAAGGAGGGAAGGAAGGAGGGAAGGAAGGAAAGGAGGGAAGGAAGGAGGGAAGGAAGGAGGGAAGGAAGGAAGGAGGGAAGGAAGGAGGGAAGGAAGGAAGGAAGGAAGGAAGGAAGGAAGGAAGGAAGGAAGGAAGGAAGGAAGGAAGGAGGGAGGGAAGGAGGGAAGGAAGGAGGGAAGGAAGGAAGGAAGGAAGGAAGGAAGGAAGGAAGGAAGGAAGGAAGGAAGGAAGGAAGGAAGGAGGGAAGGAAGGAGGGAAGGAAGGAAAAGAAGACTTTGAAACCCTTTCCTGCTTTTGATGCATGCAGTTATTCTCAGCCAGGGCGGATGACTGCCTCTACTTCCTCTCCTTCCTACTGAGAATCCCTGGTTCCCACATGAGTCAGACACACAGGAGGGGCCCTGCATTTACTGACAGTGTCGAGCCAGATTCTTACCCACACTCAGCTGAGTTCCTATCCCAAAGACCACCTGTGGACTGCCGACAATCATGCAGAAATAGATGCAGCTGTCAGAAGGCGTCAATTTTGTGAGATTGAGCGTAATCCAGCTCCTATCTGTGTGTATGGCGAGCCTCTCTTTCATTCCGTTGCCATACTTTGATACTTTTTTGGGTATCCAAGGAGACCAAGAACTCTAGGTGACTGTCTGTTTTGGGGTCTGTTTTGAGGCACCGTCTCAGCCAGGTGATGGGCGAGGACTGGTGCGAGCTTGTCATTTCACAGGACATCGTGACCGTTCCGTTGGTCAGGACCTGCTTGTAACTCGGTTTCTTGTGTAGCACCAAGTCACCAAGGAGCACTGTGAAGAGAGAAGAGTGAAGCCTGTCGGCACAAACACAGGATGTGGATGTGGGACTTCTAGTTCCCCCAAGTGATACAACAAAGGAAGGGCTGAAGATGTGGGTCAGTGGGGAAGCATTTGCTTAACCCTGGCAACACACAGACACACACATACCAAAAGAAATGTGTGGATGCAGGTTTCAAGGGCTGTGGAGGACACAGCTGGTGGCTTCTGCACTCAGGACTAAGGGCCCCGCTTCTCAGGGGACCACCTTCAAGGCTTACTTTACTCTGCCCAGCCTTATTCAAGGGACCGAGGAGAAAACTGCCATGGGTCAACTGCATGCCTGTACGTCAGGCTCCTTCCAGACAAGGTCTTGTCCGAGTCCCCAACTCAGCCCAGAGATTGCCCTTCCCTTGCCCTGCTGCCAGTCTGTAGAACTGCAGTTGGCTTGGAGCCACTGAGGGGAAACCAGGGAAGTTGGGAGCAAAGACCCAGGGCACATGCCTGGTCTGGCCAACGGAGAGGACCAGCCCCTGCTTCTGAACAGTGATGACAGAGCAAGAGAACTCATGTCCTCTGGGAAGCACAGCTAGGGCCGAGGTTCCCCAGAACCAGGACTGGGTTCATTTCCATCTCAGATGGGGGTCACCGGCAAGTCAGAGCCAGATCTCAAAACTGGAGCAGAACCCACAGACAGGGGGCTGAGCTCCATGCTGCACTGTGTGGGGCCCTGGACCGGTCCCCGTCACAGGAGGGCAGTTTGGTGCTGTGCCTGCCTGTGTCCAAGGGTCTGAGGGTTGAGCACTAAGACAGTGAGCCACAAACTGTAAAGCTCGGAAAGTCATGGCCCATAGTCTTACATTTTGGGGGCTGTTACTGGAAACAAATGAATTTTTAGGTTTTCTTTGGGGAGGCTGGGGCCTCTTTGACAGTACTCAGGAGACCCTGTGGGTGAATCCCAGTGATACTCAGCTAACTGTGCCAGGTGGTACAATGTTTGGGCCCTGTAGTGCTGGGGTTTACCAGAGCCATGGTTGGTGTGGAGATCACACTCGGCTTTACGCATGCGAGGTACGCACCCTCTGCCCAAGCCCCTGAAAGGAATTCTTTCGTCCTGCTGGTTTGGGGTCCAGACCCAGCAATACTCAGGTGTTACTCCAGATTCAGTGGTGGTGCCGAAGAGTATATCCGGCCTCATGCACGCAAATCTTGTGCTCAGCCCCTTGAGTTATCTCAAGGAGAGGACTGGAATGGGTCCCTTGGAGCCAAGGCTCTGCAGGCAGCATGGTCCTGAGAGCTTTCGTTTTAGCCGTGGGCTCCAGAGACGCCTTAGAGAGCAGAGACCCAGGGCAGTGAAGCTCAGAGAGAGACAGACCTTAGAGGGCACACGAGGTCAGAGGGTGTGTGACCCAAAGGAGTCAACTCTGAGGTGGACCCTGGATTAACAATCCTGCCTGTGCGTCGTGGCCCCATAGCGGCCTGCACTGAAGAAATGAATGTCAACATTTTCCTTTGCTCACAGATCACTGTGAGCTTCCGCAGGCCCGGAGAATGAAATGGAACCGAGGCTTCCTCACTTCTCCCCAGGCTCCTTCCTGACCTTTCAGCAGAGGGAGGCCGGCCACTGCTTTGGCAGAGATAATTAAGAACAGAGAGTGCCAGTCTGCAGTGCTGTGCAGGCCTCAGGGTGTGCAGGGACGGGGGTGCTGTGTTACCATTTTGCCCGTTTAACTGAGGAGGAAATAGGCATAGAAATCTGAAGAGCTCGGGTCATATGCTCGTGGTCATACAGCCTTGAGCGCAGTGTATGTGGTGGATCCAGATTCAAACCCAGGTCTGGGATCTCAGAACCTGAGCTTTAGACCCTCCCTTAGAAACCTGGGACTCTCTTCTGAGGTCATGTGCTTGTGTGCATAGAGCGGGGTCCAAGAGGACTGCCAGAACCCACCCGACCCAGAGTGAGGAAAAAGTGGTTCTGGTTGGAGCTGTCTGTGAACAATTCCGGGCCAGCACCCTGACGTGAAGACTTCCGGCTGAGAAGGCCCTGGTTCCTCCGGCACTATGGTTTCTTGGACCCTTGAGACTGACCGCCACGAGGTCACCAACATGCTGGATGCAGGCAACCTGGCCACAGGGGTGGGCAGTGCCCCCGGCCTCTGAGGACCTCCTGTCTGTGTGGGACCCGGTAGCCCTGCAGCGAGGCCTTGGGCCGGCAGGTGGGCACCGTGGCAGCAGAGGTCTACTGGGCTTTCTGGTGATGGGCCATGAGGCATGAAATGGGGATGCGGCAGGATCCTGGCAAAGGGCAGGCCTGTGGCTCCATCCAGCCCCGCATCCCAGCGAGGCAGAAGCCGCAGCCACAGCTAACCCGGGCTCCTGGGGAATTGGTGCGACCCTGCGGGGCAGCTCTGCCAGTCTCAGAGAACTGGTCAGAACCGGTGTGTGTGTGGGGGGAGGGCGGGGGGGGAGCGGGAAGAAGGAGAGGGGGAGATCGCACCGCAAACACGTCCCCGGAAGTAATAACAATGTATGAGGCACTAAAGCCAGCACCAGGTCTCTCGAACCTTCTGTAGGGCACAACCCTGCGCCAACCCTGGGCATGGGGCATTTCTCTCCTCTGACCTTCCTCCTTGTGATTCCTAGATCCAGGTGTATGGGCAGATGTGGCCCCAGTCCTGGGGCTCCAGCGAGTCCTGGGGGCGTGCAGTTGTGGGGAGAGGGGTTCACTGACTTGCTTTCCACCCCCGGATCGCGTCAGCTGCGCTGCTTGCCGGTGTCGCCGCCGCCCGGGTTCTGCATCTTCCCGGGATAGTTGTTCCTAACTTCCCGGGTTCAGGGTCTCCCCGCCTTACCTGAAAGCTGCGCGGCGAGGATGAGCCAGCGGCGCGGATGCATGTCGACGGCCACGGGACACCAGCTGCCGGTGGGGCTCGGCTTGGCGTCCCGGCTCTGGGTGCGAGGGGCGGGACTCGTTGGGCCGCGGGGTGGGCGTGGCCCCTGGGCGGTGGGCGTGGTCTATCGGGGGCGTGGCCCCGCTCTCCTCCCACTCGGCTTTCTAAGGTCTGAGCTACGTTTGCTAGTTCACTGGAACCGCGAAGAGGGGATCCCCTGCCCGGCTCCAGGCAGTCTCGCCGGGGTGTGGTCTCCCTTGTCCCCAGGAGGTGGGCAGGGCGGGGGCTTGACTCCCGAGGACAAGCTGAGCCACCCGACGCTCAGCCGCAAACCAGCGTGCTGGAGTGCCGCCGGGAGGGGAGCGCGGAGCAGCGGGACCCTAGCAGGCTCGCGGTCTTTGGGGGAAGTTCAGTAGTAACTCCTCGGCGTCCAGGGCTCGCTCAGGGATCTCCGGGTGCCCCGCCCGGCGGGCAGCTTCAGCCCAGTCCCGGCGTCAAGCTGCGAAGGATGGAAAGAAAGTTAAAAGGACGGCGGCACGGGGGTGGTGCCTGAGAACGTGCTCTGGGGGCGGCCTTGCAAGGACTCCGGAAACCCCAGAATGGAATTGAGGTGGTCCACCCACCTCCCTCCACGCACATGGAATTCCTGTTAAAATCTTTTTAAAAGGTGGTGCCGGAGAGATGCCCAGGGGTTGGGCGTTTGCCTTGCATGCGGCCGGCCCATGCCGGCCCGGGTTCGATCCCCGGCATCCCATATGGTCCCTCGAGCACCGCCAGGAGTAATTCCTGAGTGCAGAGCCAGGAGTAGCCCCTGAGCATCGCCGGGTGTGACCCAAAAAAAGCAAAATAAATAAATAAATAAATCTTTAAAAAGGTGTGTGTGGGGGGTGGGTAGGGTGTGTTTCCCCGCCAGCGCGCTCGGCTCGTTCTCTCTCTCCCCCTGCCTGCTATGAAATCCAACCTTATTCAGTGAATGTGAATGGGGTAGGATTTTCTTCTGTGCGAACGCGGTTGGTTGAGGAAATCGGGGGAGATGTGCTAGAAGGGAACAGAGGCCGTCTCTCTAGGACCTAATCTGTCATGCGTGCCCTTTGGATCATTCTAAGAGCTTGAATTTGAGTGTGGGGCTCCGCAGCAATGCTTAGGGAACCACTCCTGCGGACACACACAGACCAGTTGGGACAGCTCAGGCCCTGAGAAGCTGTGCTGGGGCGGTGGGGTCACACCCAGCGGTGCCCCAGGAGAGGTCGTGCCTGCTGGCATAAAGGGTGCTCTGTGATCATGGGCTCAGCCTATGTGTCCACGGCCAAGATCCCTCCCACCTGCTCCTGCCCAGGCTAGTTGGCCCCAAGTGCGTGGTTCAGTCTTGCAAGTAGAAAGAATGTCTTAAAGGTTAGGCTGCTCTGAGTTTGTTTCGGAGGTCTCTTGCCCAGAGCTGTGAGCTCACAGGGCTCCCGCTTTGTCTTTGAAATTGAAGTGAAATTCACACACTACAAAGAGGGCCTTAAGGGCCGGAGCGATAGCCCAGCGGGTAGGGCGTTTACCTTGCACGAGGCCGGCCCATGCCGGCCGGGTTCGATCCTCGGCATCCCATATGGTTCCCCAGCACCGCCAGGAGTGATTCCTGAGTGCAGAGCCAGGAGAAACCCCTGAGCATTGCCGGGTGTGACCCAAAAAAGAAAAAAAAAACAAAAACAAAGAGGGCCTTAAAAACAAAACAAAACACTGCACCATGTATTCAGCACATTAACACTATCTACAGTAACTGTTCTATGGAGTTCCAAGACATTTTCATCTTCTCTCATGAAAAAACTGTATCCATTACAGTCATTAATTAAAGTCACTGTATCCATTAAAGTCACTCTTTATTGTCCCTCATCCCAAATCCAGGAAATGACTAATTCTCATTTTGAGTCTACAGATTTATCTGCTTTTACCTACTTAATTTAAATGGACTAGGGGCCGGAGCGATAGCCCAGCGGGTAGGGCGTTTGCCTTGCTGCGGCCGGCCCATGCCGGCCAGGGTTCGATCCCGGCATCCCATATGGTCCCCGAGCACCGCCAGGAGTGATTCCTGAGTACAGAGCCAGGAGAAACCCCTGAGCATTGCCGGGTGTGACCCAAAAAAGAAAAAAAAATTAAATGGACTATATGAATGCAGTATGCATATTTCCTATAAATGTAATCACATGGATTGTGTTGTTTGGGGGTCTGACTTGTATTTAGTCTGATGTTCTAATGTTCATCTCTGTTGGTATATGTATTAGCACTTTAGGATTTTTATGACTACACTGTATTTTGCTATATGTATATATAACACTCAGTTTGTCCATTCCAGGGGATGTTTCTGTTATTTGGCTTGTGATTAGTGCCACAATAAACATACTCACTTGAGTGTTTATTTGTATACCTGTTTTCAATCTTTTGGTATATATGAGCCAATTTGCTGACAGATGGCAATTTATGCTTAGCCTTTTGAGGACAATTGTTTTCTGTATTGTCGGGGAGCTCCGCCGTGGTCCCCAACAGTGCCGGGAAGCGAAGTTCCCTTCTACCTCCGAAGTCGGCGAGGAATGGATGAAAACTCAGGAATCCGATGCAGTTTTAAAAGGGCTTTACTATCACAGGTTCCAATATACAATCCAAGAGCAGGGAAAACCTCCAGACTCTGCGTTCCCAGCTAGGCCCCAGCCAGGTGCAGGCCAAGATGGCTGCCACCACGTGTTGAGGCCCAACAGAGAATGGAGAGAAGCAAAAAGCCAAGGGAAGCCAAAATGGCAAAAGGGGAAAAAAGAGAGAGCGTCTTTTCTTCTTTGCAGCTTATCTTATAGCCAGAAATCCGCCCAAACATCTAGAGATGAAAATTCAAAGCCTCCCAGCAGAGCTACATCTCCACATGTCGTGTCTCATGCTAGTAGAGCCCAAGGGCACCTGCTTGCTCCAGGAACATAAAGAGCCTCAAACCATTCCGTCAGGTCATGGGAATGAGGTCTATAATTGTTACTGGTATCTGGCATATCAAATATGACACAGGTAGCTTGCCAGGCTCTGCGGTGTGGGTAGCATACTCTTGTAGTCATCTCTAAATACAGCATTTATTGAAGAACCCGCAGCAGCGAAGCCGGGCTGTGATAGGCTGGTCTGCTGGGTGGAGTTCTGATGAACTCAGAATAGAGATTATTCAAGCATTATTTAGAAAAACTATTTTAAATAGCAGATCTCCCTTACCAGGAAAATATAATAAATTATTTTCTGAACAATTATTTTCCAAAACTGCTATACTACTATTTATTACACAACACTTTAAAGTCCTAGTTTTTTCTATATCTTTGCTTTCATATTTGTTACTTTGTTATGTATCACCATCCTGATGACTGTGAGGTTATATCTTATATAGTTTTAATTTTCATTTCCCTAATGACTAATGATGTTAAACCTTTTCAAGACATTATAGGCCATTAATATCTTCTTTATATATGGATTCAAACTCTGCCCCAGTTTTAAAAAATTATGAAATTTTTGTTGTTGAGTTAGGTTATATATTCTGGATACTAAGCCCTTCTCAGATTGACTCACAAATAATTTCTTCCTTACTATAACTTTCTTTTCACTTTGTGACAATGTTATTTAGTCACAAAACTGGTGTGATGATAAATGCTTTTATTTATTGTTTTTCTCTAAGTGGCAGAGCTCAGAATCTACAATCAAAGATTGTAAGACTCCTGTTTTCTCCTAAGAGTTTCAGTATTTTGTGTCAGCTGTTCGTTCATTTTGAGTTTGTTTTTACATATAGCATGAGGCAGGGGTCTGGTTTCACTCTTTTGCACATGGATATCAAGTTGTCCTGCCATCACTTATTAAAGAGACTATATGTTACCCACACGGCAGAGCCTGGCAAGCTACCCGTGTCGTATTTGATATGCCAGATACCAGTACCAATTATAGACCTCATTCCCATGACCTGATGGAATGGTTTGAGGCTCTTTATGTTCCTTGAGCAAACAGGTGCCCTTGGACTCTACTATCATGAGACAGGTCATATGGAGATGTTACTGGTGCCCGCTCGAGCAAATCGACGATGAATGGGAAGACAGTGACAGACAGTGACAGTGAGTGATCCTTCCTCAGTTGTCCTGGCCCTCTTGTTGAAAATGAGTCAATGGGGTCGGAACGATAGTCCAGCGGGTAGGGCGTTTGCCTTGCATATGGCCGACCAAGGTTCGATGCCCGGCATCCCATGTGGTCCCCTGAGCAACACCAGGAGTAATTCCTGAGTGCAGAGCCAGGAGTAACCCCTGAGTGTCGCTGGGTGTGACCCAAAAAGCAAAAAAAAAAAAAAAAAAAAAAGAAAAAGAAAAGAAAATGAGTCAAAGACATCTATACATTTATGCTTATTTCTCCTCCATTCATCTATATATACTGTTTTGATTACAGTAGGATTATGGTCAATTTTAGGTGTCAACTTAACTAGATCATTGATGATCAGAAATTGAATTAAACATTATTTTTGGGCTTTTCTGGGAGATTGTTTCCAGAAGAAATTAGTATTGGGGTTGGTGGACTGAATACTGCAAATGCTCATCCTCGGTGTTGTAGCATCCAGTCTGCTGAGGGCCTGAATAGAGCAAAGGAAGATGGGAGCTGTATTTGCCCTCCCTCTGTCTGCTGAGCTGGGATACGGATCTTTCCTTTAGCATTTCTGCTTCTCAGACTGGAACCTATTCCACTTACTCCTCACACTATAAGGCCTGTGGACTCACTGCTTGATTTCTGCAGGGCTTTTGGCTGTAGAAAAGCAGATTGTGGGACTTCTCAGCCTCCATAAGTCAGTGCCAATAGCTTAGAATTTTTTTTGCCTATTTATATATTCATCAATCCACCTATCAATCTTATTAATCAATCTATTAGTCTTATTGGTTCTGTTTCCCTAACAGAACCCTAACCTAATACATGAACTTTTGTACTGTTTTAAAAAAAGTATGAGTTGCCCAATGTTGTTCTTTTAAAATATTTTGTAACTTGGGGCTGGAGCGATAGCCCAGCCGGTAGGGTGTTTGCCTTACACGCGGCGGCCTGTGCCGGCCTGGGTTCGATCCCGGCATCCCATATGGTCCCCCGAGCACCGCCAGGAGTAATTCCTGAGTGCAGAGCCAGGAGAAACCCCTGAGCATCGCCGGGTGTGACCCAAAAAAAAAAAAAAAAAAAAAAATATTTTGTAACTCGATGGGTCCCCTTACCTTTCCATGTGAATCTGAGGATCAGTTTTACATTTCTGAAAAAAAAGGGGGGATTATTGGAATTTCGAAAAGGATGAAATAGTATTTGTAGATTTCTCTGTCCAGGACTATCATTTAAATATATTCAGTTTACCAACACATTATTTTGGGGACATCCTTTTCATTTATTTGGGTCTTTTTTCAGCATCGTTCCCCCACCCCCATTTCAAAAAATGTTTCATTACCTATGCAAAGTCGAAACTATAATATTGTCACCAAGACGGTGACACCACACCCAGCTGTGCTCAGTGCTTACTCAGGGCTCTGTGCTTAGGGATCATACCTGGTGGGTCTCGGGTGACTCTATGGGGTACTGGCCAGAGACTGACCCTGGAGTTGACTGTGTGTAAGGAAACTCCCTATGCACTTTGCTATGGCTCCAGTGCCCCTGATATGCATATTTAGAGCCACAGAGCTGCCTGGGGCCACAGGTGGAAGCAGCACACCAAGGCAGTAGCAGAATAGGACAGCACGGTGCCTAGTAGCTAAGGACTTGTCTGTGTCTGGGCTGCATGCCTACTTTATTTCGCATTTATTTATTTTTTTGCTTTTTTCTGGGAGGGTTAAACCCAGCAATGCTCAGGGGTTACTCCTGGCTCTGCACTCAGGAATTACTCCTGGAAGTACTCGGGGCACCATATGGGATGCCGGGACCAAACCCAGGTCGGCCATGCGCAAGGCAAATGGCCTACCAGCTGTGCTATGACTCCAACCTCTGCATACCTTCTTTATGAGAGACAAAATTAATCTTTACTGTATATAAGCCTCTATTGCCTGGGTTTTCAGTCACTCTCTTATTAATAGAATCCTAGCACAACGTCCTATTACTCTTTTTTAAAATTCAGTCACTCACTGAGATGAGTGAGTGATTTCACCCTGCCCCTCGGGGTATTGCAGGTGTGGCTTTGGTGCCCAGCTGCGTCAGCAGGTGGCAGACAGGACACAGGCTTGTCTATACCCAGGGCTCTGCCCCCTGGACCCTGGATGGTTGATGGTCTGACACAGAAAAGACTGGGCCCACTGGGATGAACCCAGAGCCACAACAGAGCTTGGCAAGCTACCCATGGTGGATTCGATATGCCAAAAACAGTAACAATAATGGACCTCATTTCCAATGAATGGGATGTTACTGGCGTCCGCTTGAGCAAATCAATGAACAACGGAAGACAAGGGGCAAGTGACATAACACAACTCCCTATTAGTCTTTTTTAAAAAAATTCAGTCACTCACTGAGATACACAGCTGCAAAGTTGTTCATAATTAGGTCATACAATGTTCCAACACCCATTCCTTCACTCCCATGCATTTTACACCAACGAAGTCCCCAGTTTCCCTCCTGCCACCACCCCAGCCTGCCTCTATGGCAGATACTTTCTTCTCTCTTCCCCATCCCCACTCTCAACTTCTTATTACTCTCAAGATAGAAGCAAAAATAGGGACTGGGAATAGTACAGAGGTCAGGGCACATTGGCTCAATTCCCAGCACCACATGGTCCTCAAAGCAACCCTGCCCCCTGTGCCTGGGGAATTTTTTTTGGAAGCCCTCACCACCTCCCCAAACCCAAATGCAAAAATATTGTTGCATTTATGCCAGTATTGGCGTAAGTACTCAATGAATCCCAGACCATTCTAACTCTACCCAAGACAACCTCTTAGGATTAATCAAGATTCTAAGCATGTCCCAAGAACCTGCCTGCTCCAGCCCCAGTAAACCATCCAGTTTCAGACTATCCCACGCCCCGCCAGCCACTCACGCCTTCTTTCAGTTTTACCTACAGGGTCCTTCCAGCTGCAAAACTTCCTGTGAGCTTTGTCCTCTCTTCATCCCACAAATTCCTGCCCACTCTGCACATCTCATTCATCCATCACCTTCTCTGCAACCCTCCCCAATGAGACAAAATTCTCCCTTTTTGGTTCTCATTGCACTAGGCACGTCCATGGTCACAAACTGTCCTGGAATTCCAGGTTACATTTTTAGGGTCACAGAGCACATTCTATAGATAAATATAACTTGTAATATATAATATGATATATTATATATGTAGATATAGTATATAACATTCACCTAAGAAAAGAAATAGTTCCAGGGATAATGCCTTTGCCTTGCAGCTGACCCATGTTCCCATATTTGATTCCCAGCACCATATATGGTTCCTTGAAGATGCCAGGAACACGTCAGGTGTGGAAAAAAATTCACATATCTCTCAAAGAGTGAATTTCCCCCCCTCTTTCTCATGTTGACTGTAGACTAGTGCTAAGTACATGTGTACAAACAGATTAAGAGTTAAGATAGGGGCCAGAGAGATAGTACACTGGTAAGGCGCTTGCGGCTTTATCTCCGGCACCATATCTGGTTCCCAGAGCCCCACCAGGAGTGATGCTTATGTGCAGATCCAGGAGTAAGTCCTGAGCACAGCCAGGGTGTAACTCCAAAACAAGATCCCCCAAATACACTTGGGATAGTTCTGCCTGATGTCAGTCCAAGGGACAGTTAGTGGACTGTGTCACCCACTCTTACGCAGTGCGGGGTGTCCTACCTGGAGTTTGTAGGCGAACAGCTCAGCTGCACCTGCACTTCTCCCTGCAGCGATTGCAGAGCCTCGCGGCGAAGCGCCCCGTGTGTTCAGCGGAGGAACTGCAGCACTGCCCGCGAATTTGGGGAACCCGGGCCTGCAGCAACTACTGGGGAGCCAACACAATCACCCAAGGGGTCCCTCCATCCTCGCACACCCAGAGGCATCTGCTACACTCCCGCCGACTGTTTCTGTCTGCAGAGCCACCCCCTATCGGAGCTACTATGCAGGTGGAGGGAGCAGCTGCGTCCTTAGTGTGCAACTCGGTTTGACCACGTGTGCCCTTGTCTTTCCGCACTGTTCGGTTTACTTTACTTTTATTTTGTTTTTAAACTTTTAAGTTTTCAGTACACTGGTTGTTCGCATTTTTTTTTCTTTTTTGGGTCACACCCGGCAATACTCAGGGGTTACTCTTGGCTCTTCGCTTAGGAATTACTCCTGGCGGTGCTCGGGAACCATATTGGATGCCGGGTATCAAACCCAGGTCGGGCGCGTGCAAGGCAAACGCCTTACCCTCTGTGCTATTGCTCTAGCCCCCGCATTCTTGATCAACCATATGCTTTAGAATTTTATCCCTTTCGGATGCTGCTATAAATCTGGATATTTTTAATAATGGGGTTGTTGGGGTACATAAATACAACTGCTTTTTGCGTTAATCTTGTGCAACTCTGATGAATTAACTTCTTGTGGGTGGGGCCACAACAGGCCCATGCTCAGGGCTTGCTCCGGGAACCATATGGGGTGTGCAAATATGGCCCTGTGCAAATCAAACACTTTACTGACACCACTGTACTATCGCTCCAGTCCCTGAATTTGCTTCTTAGACCACGTGCTTTACTGTGCAGTTTCTTTGAAAATTTCTAGATAAAGAATACCCCCTCCTCGCCTCTGAGAGTAGAGGCAGCTTCAGAGCTCTGTCTCCAATCCAGAATGCTTCTATTTCATTTTCTAATTGTAAATGCAAAACTACTGCTATACAACTTTTATTTTCATAGCAGCACTATTCACAATAGCCAGAATCTGGAAACAACCAGAGTGCCCGAGAACTGATGACTGGATAAAGAAACTAAGAAACTGTGGTACATCTACACAATGGAATACTATGCACTTGTTAGGAAAAATGAAGTTATGAAATCTGCCTATAAATGGATGGATATGGAGCGGATCATGTTGAGTGAAATTAGCCAGAAGGAAAAAGACAGATATAGAATGATTGCATTTATTTACATGACATAAATATATATGTGTATATATCACTTGATCACTTGACATCTCGTTATTCATCGATTTGCTTGAGTGGGCACCAGTAACATTTCCAAACATTGTTATTACTGGTTTTGGCATATCGAATACTCATCGGACAGCTTGCCAGACTCTGCTGTGTGAGTGGTATACTCTCAGTAGCTTGCTGGGCTCTCTGAGAGGGGTGGGTAGAATATTATTGGTAATTTGGAGATAAATCACACAGTGCACAATGGGGAGAGCTGGTAGCTGCTCTGCCTGGTGTATCTACGTCTGTGGTTCAAGCATTCTTGGGCTTGAAATACTTTCCTCTGTAGGGTGGGTCTCTGAAGGGTGGGTCATACATACATACATATATATATATTATATTATGATACTAATATCTAAGATCAACCAAAACATGAATCAGGAGGTCTTGCCAAAGGTGGAATCTGCCACAAGCATGTGGGAGTCAGAGGTTAGGTAAGACAGAGAAGGGAACAGTGTGCTAATAATCGTCGAAAATGATAATACCAGCCCGGAACTGAGCATTGAATATAGGCAAAAAGATACACATAATAACCTCTAAATGTATATATTGCAATCCACAATGTGTAAGAGAAGGAAGAGAGAGAGAGAGAGAGAGAGAGAGAGAAGAGAGAGAGAAGAGATAAAGAGCCTGCCATAGAGGCAGGCTAGAGGAAGGGAGGAATTGGGGACATTGGTGGTGGGAAATGGGCACTGGTAGGGGGATGAGTGCTGGAACACTGTATGACTGAAACCCAAACATGAACATCTTTGTAATTGTATATCTCACAGTGGTATAATAAAATATATATTTTTAAAAAGCTACTGCTATACATTGACCAGTTTGGTGTAGGACCTGATCTCAGGGCGAGTATTCTCCTTGTACAGGGACTGTGGCTATGGTTTTTTTCACACCACTTTATCATGTTAAGGAGATTCCTATCTATTCCTAGCATTTGGGGTGTCTTTACCATGAAAGGGTGTTGGATTTTATTTGATGCTTTATTTGCTTCAATTAAATTATCATGGATCCTCTTTTTGTTCAGTTAATATGGTGTATCATGCATTTTTTTCTTCTTTTTTCTTTCTCCTCTCCTCCTCCTCCTCCTCCTCCTCTTCTACCCCCTTTTCCTTTTCCTTTTTGGAGATACCTTCCAAGTGTTGTTCAGAGAGGCTGAGGGATAGTGTTGGAGATACTCAGTCAACTGGACCATTGGGTTGATGCTTGGACCTGTTGTTGTTTTGAGTTTCCTGAGTTTGACGGGTTGATACATGGAGGACCTGTGGTGCTAGGCATTGACCTCAGGTTGGGCACATGAAAGGCACATTCCCTAACCTCTGTACTATCTTCCAGCTCTAAAATCCCTTTTCTTTTGTTGAGCCACTCGGGACAAATCCCCCTTGGTCATGAAGTATAATGCTTTTGTAACGAATGTGGTTTGCTAGTACTTTAAGGGTTGCTGCTGCTATAATCATAAAGGACATTGGTCTCTCGTGTGATCTCTCACAATGGCCCACAGAGCTCCCCTGGCCTGTGAAAGCTTCGAGACCTATAGCCCATCCTGTTCTGCAGCAAGGCAGAGGCACCAAGAACTGAGTCACCTACGCAGAGCCACCTGCCTCCAGCTCTCCCTCCACCCTCTGCAAGCTGAGCTGCTGCTAGAAAAGTTTTCTTGTCCCTTATGCCATTCATTTAACCCCTGTGAGTCTTCCCAAACCCTAGACGGAGTCCTGCAATATCCAGAGCCGGTGCCTGCCCTTGAGGAACTGGATCTCAGGATGAGCACAGATGTGTGACCAGATAGTTCCGAGTCCGGTTATTCCGGGAACTGCATCACCCAGTAACTCCCACATTAGAAGGTGACAGTCCCGCTGCTTACATGGCCTGTGTGCCCGATTCTTGTCCCTGTTCTTAGGGGTCAGTCACATGCGAGGAAGGTAAGCACTAGCCAGGAATAGGGCAGAGATGCGTACTGGCTCTCCATTCACTGAGGTGAAGTTCCTCAACTCTCTGAGTTCCTGTTTCTCCACTGTAAACAAACCAATAACTCTCATAATGTAGGGGAGATGGTGATGTAGATGTGTGACCTTTTCAGCAGAGTTTCCATTAGGGTCCAGAGACGGCTCAGTTGTGGAGTATCTGCCTTGAAGGCATGAAGCTCAGAGTTCGATCCCTAGCACCGCCCAAGTGTTGATTGTGATTCCAAAGACAGTGCTGTTTCAGACCCCCATGCCACAACAAAGAGTTCTTTCTCATGTGCACTTCTACTAAGTGTGTGAGCACCTGCAACTGAGGGTACATAAGCCCCCAACACCACAACCACAATAGGAAGGGAGGAGATTAGAAAAAGAACTTTAAGTTGGGTCAGGAGCTCAGATGATGTGGGGTGATTCGGTAACAGCCTCACACACATGTTCAGAGGGAGATGAAGTGATCCAACAGAACTTTCCAAAATCTCTTACCATTTAGTCACAAGATGCATGACAATTGGAAATGATCACTTTGGACAAGAATGGAACATTAAAATATACATGGGTATACAGATATACATGGTAACCTTGCAGTACTGCTGCAAAGCATCCTGACCAAAGGGGAGAGAGAAGAAAGCTCTCTGCTGTAGACGCAGACTAGGAGTGGGGGACAGAGGAAGAAGGGAATTGGGGACATTGGTGGTGGGAAATGTGCACTGGTGAAGGGACAGGTGTTGGAACATTGTGCTACTAAAACCCAATTACAGACAACTTTGTAGCTGTTAACCTCATGGTGATGTAATTAAAAGAAAAATGTTTCCAGTCTCCAGGCAATGTTTTAGGAAGAGCTATTCAGAAATTCTTCCTAGATTGGCTCTCAAATGACTCCCCAACCTACCTCCAAAGCATTGTGTTTGAAATAAGGCACAGTTTAAGCGTCTGTAGACATTCATGCCTTATTGTTAACTTTCCATAGTTGTATTCTACGAATATTTTATTTTTAACTGACTTTGGAAAGGTGCTGAACAAATGAAAAGATTTTATGAATTTAATAACACTTGCCACAAGTGAAAGGACTCTGTCAAATTATATACAAGGCCAACAAACGCTGAAGTCAGGGGAGGTTAGCAGTGAGAGGGGTGGGAAGATGCCATAGCACAGAACCGAGACTTCAGAGCTGCGGGAACACAAGAGGGGCCTGCCCTGGGCACAGCCTTCCTGTGCCACCTTACTGTGCCTGGACACAGTCTAAATCGCACCTTTTGGTTTTTAAAAAATATTTCTGGGCAGGAGCAATAAACAGCAGAGAGGGTGTTTGCCTTGCACATGGTGAACCTGGGTTTGATCTCCGGCATCCCATTTGGTCCCTCGAGCACCACCAGGAGTAATTCCTGGGTGCAGAGTCAGGAGTAACACCTGAGCATTGCCTGGTGTAAGCGAAACAAACAAACAAACAAACAAACAAACAAACAAACAAACAAACAAAGTTTTGATTTTCACACATCCTGTGATACTCTGGTCTCTCAATAACATTATATAGTAACAATCTCTTCTGTTGTTCAATATATATATATTTTTTGCTCACCTCATCTCTTCATATCCAGAAAGTGAATGGAGGCCTCCAGAAGATTCTGTTTCACCCAGGTAAACTGGGTGGGGCAGTTCTGTCTGTCTCTCCAGCCCCAATTAAATGAACCCAGAGCCACGGGAGAGCCTGGCAAGCTACCTGTGGTGTATTCAATATGCCAAAAACAGTAACAATTATAGACCTCATTCTCAACTAATGGAGACGTTACTGGCGCCCACTCGAGCAAATTGATGAACAATGGGAAGACAAGAAACAAGTGACAAACTAGTTAACCTGGTTTCCACTTTACCATGAATCTCCATTGCCCTCTACTGGTAGGGATAAACATCAACCCAGCGGGTAAAGGTGTAAACACAAGGCATGTTGAAACATATATAAGCTTATAGATAAGCTGGTTGAAAACTTATATATAGTGTTGAAAACATTTTGCGGGCCTGGAGCGATAGTAAAGCTGGTAGGGCGTTTGCCTTGCACTCAGATGACCTGGGTTCGATCCCTGACATCCTATATGGTCCCCCAAGTACCAAGTACCACCAGGAGTAATTCTTGAGTGCAGAGCCAGGAGTAACCTCTGAGCATTGTCAGGTGTGACCCTAAAAGCAAATCCCATATATATATAAATATATATATGTATATATATTTTTTCGGAGGTGGGGTTGTGAGGAAGGGAGACGGAGGGAAAGTGTCTGCAGTCGAGGGGGCCGTGAGAAGATGTGGGGAGGGGGAGGAAAACTGGGGACATTGGTAGTGGGAAATGTACAATAGTGAAGGGACAGGTGTTGGAATATTATATAACTGAAACCCAATCATGAACAACTTTGTAACTGTGTATCTCACTGTGATTCAATTAAAAATAATTACATTTAGGGGCCGGAGCGATAGCCCAGCGGGTAGGGCGTTTGCCTTGCAAGCGGCCAGCCAGTGCTGGCCCAGGTTCTATCCCCAGCATCCCATATGGTCCCCTGAGCACCGCCAGGAAGTAATTCCTGAGTGCAGAGCCAGGAGTAACCCCTGAGTGTCGCCGGGTGTGACCCCCAAAAATTACATTTAAAATAAAAAAATTTCCAATGTGTTGCTTGCTTTTTCAAACTTGTGCTTATTATAAGCTAATGTATACAGAATTCAAAATAGAAATGCATTTATCGGGGCGGGCGATAGCCCAGCGGGTAGGGCGTTGCCTTGCATGCAGCCGGCCCATGCCGGCCGGGTTCGATCCCCAGCATCCCATATGGTCCCCCGAGCACCGCCAGGAGTGATTCCTGAGTCCAGAGCCAGGAGAAACCCCTGAGCATTGCCGGGTGTGACTAAAAAAAAAAAAAAAAAGAAATGCATTTATCTTACAAAGTTATGTCCCAGAACTCTGTTTTGGTGCATTACATATATTGCTAGAGTTGTCCAATGCTTATTTTTAAATGTGTGTTTTAGGGGAAAAAAAATCACAACATAATTTGTTAGGCACACATGTTACATGTTTTTTTTTTTTTGCAGTTACATCTACTATCACATCTATTTTATTCCCCCTCCTGGCCCAGAAAAGCAATTCATAATCTAAGATAAAAAAAAAATACTTCCCAATGTACTTCAAATACCTTTTACAATTTGGTTTTAAAACTTACTTTTCTTTTTTTGCTTTTTGGTTCACACCCAGCAATGCTCAGGGTTCATTCCTGATTCTGCACTTGGGAATTATTCTTGGCATTGCCCAGGGGAACATGTGGGATGCCAGGGATTGAACCGGGGTTGGTTGTTGGTTGTGTGCAAGGCAAACACCCTCCCTGCTATGCTATCACTCTGGCCTCTGGTTTTAAAATTTATATCTTTAGCGCCAGAGAAATAAGTTAACATGCTAAAAATATGCTAAATGCATACAAGGCCTATATCGCATGCCAGGGGCCTGGGTTCAGTCTTCGGCACTGTATGACCCCCTGAGCATCCCTAGGAGTGAATCCTGAGCACAGAGCCAGGAGTAGCTCCTGAGCACCGGGAGGAGTGGCCCAAGTAAGCAAGCATAAGTATAGCTGGGGTGGGAATTCACAGCATTTTTGTGAAGCAGCGGCCACTGAATTTCTTCCGTGTTTGAGTCTAGCCTCTCTGGAGGATTCGGATTATTTAGCTCCCACATCGCCAGCGTCAGCAACCAGCCCCGAGGATCGCCTCATCCCACAAGTCCCTCTCCTGCAGACTTCCTGTGCCAGACCGCCTCTTCTCTCTGTGGGACTTTCTTCTCTTTGGCGTGACGCTGAGCCGGGCTGCTCCCCTTTGCCACAGCTGGGCTTGTCTGTACTGCATGGCTCCCCTGTAGCCGATGTCCTCTTCTCTTTGTGAGGACCTCCGTCTGCACGGGGTGTCTCTTCTGTCCCACCTGCTTCTCCTCACCAAGGCCTCCTCTTCCTCTCTCCCTCACTAGACCTTGTTCCCTGGCTTCGACTTTGGTCTCTTGCCCTGTAGATGCAGTCCCCAAGGAGCAGCTGGGATTTGCTTGGCAGGGTGCAGCATGGAGACCAGCTGTCCTTGTGTGAACAGATGGGCTTGGAGGCCAAGGGCCCTTGCAGAAAGGATGGGGATTTCCCCAAGAGTAGTGCCGAGTTTCTGCTGTCTGTCTGCAGCCATGAATTCTGGACCCTTGAGGTAACTGGTTCTCCACTATTGCTGACCCTTCATAGAAGCCAGGCATTTGGGAGGTTCTCTTTAAGGAGACTCTCTGGCCCCACATTAAAGGTGTGGGCCTGGTGTCACCCCACTCTCTGTATGCCAAGTCTTTAGTTGCCTTTCTGAAGCAAACCTCTGGTTGTAATCCTCTGGCTTTCTGCTTCCTAATGTAAGCCTCAAGTTCTTGTTGAAAAGAGTCATCAATCTTAGAAATTTCCATTGTGTTGACTGTGGATGAGTTTCTTCTAGGAAAATGGAGGAGAAAATGGTTAAATGGGTCTGCTCTAGTGGATTCATTGTACTTGAAAGATCAGGCCCTCAAATTTCTGATGGAAGTTATTTTTATGTTCATACACTATAAATAGCAAGTAAATGACACTGATGTTAAAGAGGTTCGGAAGATTTCTCACATAATTGTCGTTTGTGATATTCTGGGATCACAAATCCTTGTGTAATAAAAAATAAGATC
>JAJIBD010005119.1:0-15228 GCA_021461705.1 Cryptotis parvus | reverse complement strand
TAGATCACTTCCCTGCAGGATCCCTGCAAACTCCTCTCTGCTTTGGTCATGCTAGAACACTCCTTATGAATGCCCAACTTTGTGACCTGGATCATATTTTCTCTTCTAGAATAAATACTTTCTTATCTTATTATCCTTCACAAGACATTATGCAAATTGTTATCATTACTTCTCAGGCCAACACCCTCATGGATAGACTACAGTAGGACTCAGGCTGAAGGAGGCATTGTTACACACACACACACACACACACACACACACACACACACACACACACACACACCTGAGACAGCCCAATGACAGAGCACACATTCTTCATTGAATCTCAGAGGCCAAAAAGGAAAAGAACAAGCTAAAATCCAGATAGTTCCTGAGTTCAAATCCTAGTCTGGTCTCCATAAGACTAGTCACACCAACTCTAACCTTGCTTTCCTCTCTGTCCCAGCCTTGTCAAATTGCTGGAGAGTAACTATCATAGGCATCAGTTCTCTTTATACCCAAGTGGTCACTCTGTTTTCCTTTCTGTAGCATGCCAGGATTTGCTACCCCTTACCTCACCTTCCTTACCTCTTCCCAACAAAATATAAGATGAGACCTGGTGACATGGTTTACTAATAAAATGTGAGCAAAAGTACCACCAGTCACCCCTGAACCAGCTCAGTGTCCATAAAGAATTCTGGGGAATTGCCATATTCTCTTACTGTTGCCCTGGGGGTAAGCATGTTTCAGACAGTGGCTGAAGTCTGCCAAGCCCACAGCTGTGATGATAATGGCGCATTACTTTGTTGCACTTGGTTACAAACAATTGGGGATAGTTGCAATAGTAGCATAATCTGACCCCTGTGTTCTTAACAGGGAGTATTCCCCCTAAAGGGACAAAAAATGCTTCTTGAGTTCTGAAAAAAATACATGTAACGAGTGATAGAAGGATCTCCAAAAGCCCACAGTGCATTAACAGATGTATATGGTGTTTGTGATCTGAAAACTTCAGGGAAGTGAGCAGCTTTGCAAGGATTCAGTTCTCTGAGAACGAAGGTAAGGGATGGAAAAGCACTGGGGGGGCAAGAGATAGTACCAGAGGTAAATTGCTTCACCAGTGCACAGATGACCCCATTACTATCTCTTGCACTGTGTATGGTCCTCAAGCATAACCAGAGGTCACTCGAGCACAAGGAGTAGCCCCCTAGTATTGTAGGTATGGCTTAACCCTCACCCCAAACCTAAAGACTGAGAAGCACTGAAGCCTGATCTAACTGCTAGAGAAACTTATGGATAAAAGTATCAGTAGAAAACTGGCTGTTTCTTTTTACCTAAAAAGAAAGAGCTTCTCTATAAAATGACACATTTATTCCTCTTGGCACCTTTCTCAATGGCTCCACGGAAGTTACATATTCTTTCCACTCTGTGTATTACCAAATCCCTAAGGTTAACACAGCACTAGCACATGGTAGGTGCCTTGAAATACGTTAGGTCCATGAACAGTTGATAGGAGTCCACTCCTCTAAGCATTTCTAATTAGAAATCTGTCCCATGCTGAGGTCAGCAAAGCAGACCAGCAGGAGGACACGGAGAGGAAGTTCAGATCTGGGGCAGCAAAGATTCCCAGGAAGTAATAGTATAAAATGTGTGACCACCCCTAAAGGAGAAGTCAGACAAACAGAAACCATAAACAAGGGCTGAAGTAAAATGAATTCAGGGAGATGCAGAAAAAAAAGACCTATTTCAAGTCAAAGGAATTCTGTGTGGTTTATAGGCTAAGAGCTGATAAGACAGATTTCATCAACAGTCCCAAATATCTCACATTTGAAACCAGCATTCATAGGAAACTCGCAGACATGGGGCAGAGCTGCTACTGGCTCTCCCTGTGACCAGCCGCTCACAAGGCGCCCGGGGGGGGATGGTGGGTTCTAGCCCTGGCCCATCACCCCAGCAGAGCCTCTCAACAACCCAGACAACCCCCGACTCCATGAGGACCTCCATTTTCCACATCCGACTTCTCTCTCGTCAGACCTCCACCCAGCAGACCAGCCTATCAGCGCCCAGCTCATCGAGTTCCACCCTGCAGCAGTCTTTCTTAAATCTGGCTCAGGTATGCCGGTCCAGAGACTCGCAGACATGGGGGCAGAGCTGCTACTGGCTCTCCCCTGTGACCAGCCGCTCACAAGGCGCCGGGAGGGATGGTGGGTTCTAGCCCTGGCCCACCACCCCAGCAGAGCCTCTCAACAACCCAGACAACCCCGACTCCATGAGGACCTCCATTTTCCACATCCGGACTTCTCTCTCGTCAGACCTCCACCCAGCAGACCAGCCTATCAGCGCCCAGCTCATCGAGTTCCACCCTGCAGCAGTCTTTCTTAAATCTGGCTCAGGTATGCCGGTCCAGAGACTCGCAGACATGGGGCAGAGCTGCTACTGGCTCTCCCTGTGACCAGCCGCTCACGAGGCGCCCGGGAGGGATGGTGGGTTCTAGCCCTGGCCCACCACCCCAGCAGAGCCTCGCAACAAGCCAGACGACCCCCACTCCATGAGGGCCTCCATTTTCCACATCCGACTTCTCTCTCATCAGACCTCCACCCAGCAGACCAGCCTATCAGCGCCCGGCGGCCGCGCAGTTCATCAATAAATGCTGGACTTAGAGATGCCTACAAGAGTATGCTACCTGCACGGCAGAGCCTGGCAAGCTACCCGTAATGTATTTGATATATATGCCAAATACCAGTAACAATTATAGACCTCTTTCCGAGTGGATTGAGGCTCTTTATGTTCCTGGAGTAAGCAGGAACCTTGGGCTCTACTAGCATGAGACAGGACATATGGAGATGTTACTGGGGCCCGCTCGAGCAAGTTGATGATGAACGGGAAGACAGTGACAGTGATTCATAGGAAAACTTGTTTCCTATGAAACTTTGAAAGAAGCCCCATCTAAAGACTGGCAGATGAAAGAGTAGGGGCACATCGAAAGATTCGGTAGTGGCTCTATGTAAAACGGCAAGTGTAACTCAAGGAGTGAAGCTGTAGTAATGCTCACATCTTGAAGGCCTTTGAATACTGTCTGTCGTGGAGGTGCTTGAACTGTGTCATCTGAGCAACAGTCATTCAAATGCTTCAAACAAGTAAGTGGCATGCTTATGTTTCTGTTCAAGGATGATCACTTAGGTTAAAGGGTGAAAGAGAGACTAGAATTGGCCAAGACCAGAGGTTAGGGAACCAATTATTTATAAAGCAAACACAGAAATCCAGGCAAATAGGATATTGACCAACATGTTAGGGTGTGGTTCTGGGAACAGAAGATTAAAGGTACAGCTCCTGCATCATTACTAGTGTTACCGCATTCAGTTAGGGGTGACATTGTGCCCTGTAAAATAACCTCCCTGGATTTCTTCCATCCCTGTCGATTTGTTAAAATGAATGGACCCTTCCAAACTGGTTTTATTTAGGTTTGTGGCAATTTGATCCATTTGACTCATAACTATGTTGAGAACAGAAATAAACTTTATTGTTAAAACTTTTATTCTGATTAGATAGTTTAAGGAACATTGTATAATAAAAGAAAAGAAAAAGAAAATAAATATGAGACACTGAGGACAGGGCTGAAGACTGTCTGGATTTTTTTCTCCTGAATTCCTACTGAAAGTAAAGTTAAAATAAAACAAAATTAATTAGAAAGCAAGAATAAGGGGGCCGGAGCGATAGCCCAGCGGTAGGGCGCTTGCCTTGCACGGCCGGCCTGTGGCCCGGTTCGATCCCCGGCATCCCATATGGTCCCCCTAGCACCGCCAGGAGTAATTCCTAAATGCAGAGCCAGGAGAAACCCCTGAGCATCGCTGGGTGTGACCCCAAAAAAAAAAAAAAAAAACAACCCAAGAAAGAAAGCAAAAATAAGGCCCAGGAGACGATTCAAAGAGCTGGAGCACATGCTTTGAATTCACAGCCCTGGGCTTGACCACTGACACCCCAAGTACAGTCAGGAGCAACAATGAATGCTAAGCCCAAAGTAACCCCAAAGCGCCATAGTGTATGACCATACATAAAACAAGCAAACTGAAAAGCTGCTATTGGGTCCAGAACCTAGGTATAAGGGTTAGGCTACTTGCCTTGCATGTGACTTACCTGTGTTTACCAAATATAGTACCCCTAACCCCACAAGGTAATTCTTGTGCACAGAGCTAGAAGTAATTCCTGAGCACTGCCAGGTGTGACCCCAAAACCAATCAAACCAAATGAAAAAGCTGCTATAAAAATATATCACTACTCTGTTAAGAAAATTATCATATGAGTAATAAGGCAAAAAAGACTATAAGAAAAATGCACTATTAAGTCATAGAAAGGTATTTGTCATCATTGTCATAAATTGTGCTAGAAAGGCGCACTACTTGAAAATTACTGTATTTCTAAATTTCCTATGATGGAAAAAAATATACCAGAAAAACTTTGCACAACTTTCCTTTGACTTGACAAGCATTCTTGCTCATGGCTCTCACACTCTCCTGCAAAGTCTTCAGAGAGCCTACTATCCCTACCAGATTCACGCCCACTTGACTGGAAAACAGTCAAGAGGGACAATAATGAAAACTATGAATGGAAAACACTGGACAAAATGAATGTGGGGGGAAAATGCTATCAATAAGCCAATATTTGCAAACTTATAAAATAGTTTCCAACCTATTGGCCGGTTCACTCCTCCTTAGGGCAATACATAGTTGCCTAGGTATGCCTGATCTAGAGACTCAGACACACAGGTTAGAGCTGCTACCTGCTTTCCCTGTGCTCAGCTGGACGATGAGGCGCCCGGGATGGAAGGCGAGTTGTAGCCCTGGCCCGCCATCCCAATAGAGTCTCGCAAGAAGCCAGAGGAACCCCACACCATGAGGGCCATTATTTAAAAACATCCAGACTCCACAGTTCGTCAGAGCTCCACCCAAGAGAAAAGTTGATCTCAAGCCCTGCTCATCAGAGTCCCACCCTACAGCAAAGACTATTTCAAACCCAGGTATGCCTGATTCAGAGACTCAGACACACAGGGCAGAGCTGCTACCTGCTCTCCCTATGCTCAGCTGATAATGAGGCACCCGGGAGGGAAGGCAAGTTCCAGCCCTGGCCCACCATCCCAATAGAGTCTCGCAAGAAGCCAAAGGAACCCCCGACACCATGAGGGCTGCCATTTTCAACATCTTCACTCCACAACTCATCAGAACTCCACCCAAGAGAAAAGATGATCTCTCCCTGTTGCAGTTCATCAGTAAATGCATGAAATGAGAGCCTGCTACTGAGAGTATACCACCCGCACGGCAGAGCCTGGCAAGCTACCAGTGTCGTATTTGAAATGCCAAACACCAGTAACAATTATAGACCTCATTCCCATGACCTGAAGGAATGGTTTGAGGCTCTTCGTGTTCCTGGAGCAAGCAGATGTGCCCTTGGGCTATACTAGCACACGACAGGACATATGGAGATGTTACTGGTGCCTGCTCAAGCAAATCGATGAACAGGAAGACAAATGATAAAAGTTTCATAGGTAAATTTATTACATAATTTAAAAAACTTGTAATCAAATGTAGCAAACAGGGTTTGTGCTTTGCCCTGCTACTGAGTATTTTAAACTGCCCTTTGGTATCTGGAGAAATATACTTGTCCTAAATAAAGGGTTCTATAATGCCCTCGAACCAAAATTCACCCATCTCAGTTGGATGAGCAATTCCATTCAATGAAATTTGACCCGTACTATTAGTCAATGGTAGCTAATATAGAAAAATACAATAGCTAAAAAACAATAAATCCAACTCTAAAAAGAAACATACCTCCTAAACATACCTAGTAAAATGCATTTTACTCATGTATATTTTTCTTTTTGGGCACAAAAACTTGACATCCAACATATCCAAAGAATAAAAATGTTCCTCCAGGGAGAAGAAATTCAATAAATAGTCACTGATGAACAAAATATTAGATTAAGGAAAAGAGCTAAGTAAATTTTCATCCTTGGGTAATAGAAAAAGAATAAAGGAAAGAACATTGAGTTAAGAGCCCTTGGGATAAAAAAAACAAGGTTGGTTGGTAGATGGGTGCATCTGACATATCGCAAAAGCATAATGTTGGCCTCTTTCAAAACAAAACAGAAAATAAACAAAAAGTCAACTTAGAGAAATGAAGTAAATGTGCATATTGATAAGAGTGTTAAGGTCCTTGCAATATTTAAGAGGAGCATCTAAGAATGACACCATAAGGGGCTATGAAAGCAAGTTAACAAAAATGGTGGTAGAAAAGGAAAAGAAGAATTAACGACACCAAAAAGAAAAATCCAGTACTAATAAGGCAGCATGCCACTAAACTCGACAAGCAGATTTTTTTTCAAAAGACTAAATGGGATAATAAATGACAGACTGCAGTGAACAAAGAGAAATGGGGAAAAGAGAAGTCAGGTCCTCAAACGAATATCTGGTTGGTTCCCAGATGTGCTTTGCTTAAACAGAAAGGATTATGTGAACACGAGGTCATACATCTCTGCTTGGTAGAAAGAATGGAAGTCGTTGCTCTAATTCTGACCTGCTTTCCCTGTCTGCAGCAACATGACTGTCAATATGAAAAAGATGGTTATAGCAAAAATAACTTATTTGGGCAGTTAATTTGAAAATCATAAATAACTCTAAGGATCAAGCAGTATCAATTGCTAATAATTTCCTGAGCACTAATAAAGAACAAAAATGCAGAAAACTTATTTTACAAACATAGTAGTTTTTCCAAGTTCTCTTATTCGGCAAAGACCTTTTTTTTAGGCAAAGTTGATCTAGTTTTAAATCAATCCAAAGATTTTCTACTGAAAACAGCTGAACTGTTGCTATCATCAAGATGATTTCAATCTGTAACTCGGTTATCCTGTTTCCATTCTAATCTGTGAGCTGAAATTCATTTCTGGTACTGACCTCTCCACAAATTAAGGTCTCAACCCTCCAGATGACTTTAGATGCCAGACACACTTTCAGGATCCTTTGGCTGCTTATATTTTTTCACTGAACAGTCACAAATATGAGAAATTCCTATCACCCCCTTCTGGTTGACTAATAGGCTAGAATAACTCCAAGAACTCAGGAAAGTGCAAGACAGTTAAAGTTTGATTAGAAAGGACAGTCAAGTAAAGAGACTTTTGGTCATGAGAGGTTCCAAAGAAATACAAATGCAGAAGCTCCAGTCCAAAAGCCAGGAAAAGAGATAACTCAAATTCTTCACTACACAACAAACCTTAAGCCAAGGACTAAAACTGACTCAAAAGCGACACGTTTTTAAGACAAATAGGAAATTTTCTTTGTTATCCATCTAAATAATGGGAATGGCAAGGCTGCTAGAGTTCAAAAGTTTCCGTGACTTGAATATGTACCTCTAGTGTAAGAAAGCATTGATCCTATCCCAAGGAGGACTAAGGTGGGCAAAAACACAAAGACATAGTTGTTCTCTCTTCAACTCACTCATTTGCTATTTTAATACCATCCCATTGCCTAAGTTTCAATATTGTTTGCATCTCTCTGTGGACCATTTCTCCTCAAATACTCAAATTAGTAAATATTTGTAAAGCACCTTAATGTACAAAGAACTGTTATCATGGGCTTCCTAAACACACAAGCCTGAGAGTCCAACAAAGGTGACAATCAACCATGTGAAACTTTAGGGACATTGGGACCAGCAGGTCAGGCAAGGTCTTATAGACAGACAGCCCACCTGGGTTTGATCTCCAGTACTGCATATGATTCCTGAGTCCCACCAGAAGTGACTCCTGAGCAGAGAGCCAGAATTAAGCCAAGAGCACTGACAGATGCGGTGTCAAATTCCACACTCCCCCAAATTAAGGGACATAATAAAAATAGATTACCACAAGCGGCTGGGGGAGGCTGGAACTCGGCTCGCCCGGGGCCCAGCTGATTATGGGACCCCAGGAGGGCAGACGGGTTTTGGGAGTGGGCCCGTCACCTCTGGGGGTCCCGAAGCATCCGGATGAGACTCGCCCATCACACTAGCCACCATTTTCGCTGTCCGAGGCTGGGAAACTGCCTCATGACCAGATTAACAGAGCAAAACCAGTTTGAGCCCAGGTTGCTAAAATAGTGGAAACAGTGATGTCTTTTAATGCACTGCATTCCATGAAGAGCAGGAAAGTTTGGCGGGAGGGAGAGATAGAGAGGAGAGAAATGACATACAGAACCCGCCAAGTGGTTGAGGTGTGGGAGGGGGGAGGGAGGGTGGGGACGTTGGTGATGGGAGATGAGTTTGGGTGGAGGGATGGGTGTTGGAACACTGTAGAACCAAAACTCTACATGAGCATCTTTCAATTGTATGTCTAAAATGGTGTGATAGTATTTGGGGGAAATAATAAAATTAAATTAAATTAAAAAAAATAGATTACCTACATAATAAAAGTAGATAATGGACCTCATTCCCAACTAATGGAGACATTACTGGCACCCACTCGAGTAAAACAATGAACAACAGGAAGACAAGTAATACAAGTGACACAATGAAAGCAGACACGATAAGAGTGCTACAGAGATAGTAGAGGGGGGGTAACATAAATTCCTTACAAGTCACCAGTCCCAGTGTGAACCCAAACTCCAGGATCAACAGGTCGGCCCTGGTTATCTCCGCAATACAGGGCACCAGCAATACCGTATCCTGGGACTCTTGTATAGAACCACGGCCCAGAGTGGCTGAGAATCTCCAAGAAGGGCCATTGGGCATTCTGAGTACAGTTGAGAGCCCACCTCACTTCTGCCCAAAAAAGGTAGACATAAAGAACTTTGAGAGTATTGAGAGTATCCAAGTATTTCAGAAAGTATGGGGGCCAGCTTGAAAAAGGCACCATTTCAAAAGGGTCTCAGAAAACGAGGAGAATTTTAGTACAAGATGGGAAAATAAGAGCTTTCATTTGATGAAGGAACTCAAACACTAAGCGGTTTAGTGAACCCACATGGCTGCAACCAAACATTAAGAGATAATAGGAAGATAGCTGAGGCTGTTTCATGCAGGGTGGTGTGACACTCATGCTGAGAAGTCTGAATGTCACTGCTAATAAGGGGGGAGCTGCACTTTGCAGCAAATTCCTTTTCTGTTAAAAATAGTTTAAATTACAAGAAAACAATGGCACCCAACAGTATAGGAATTTTTCTTTAAGAACAGAATTAAGCAATGAGTAATAGAGACAGAATCAAACATGAATATGATTTTGGAATACACATGCTCTAACTGGGAATACAATATCACTATAAGAAATGAGGGATTCAGTCTAAGTGAATTTGGTCCCTGAAATGGTAGTCTGTAAAAGATGCCATCAAGTGTGTGGTTTAGACAGACACTGTATTCTCCCAGTTCTAGAGGTTGGAAGTTCATAATGCAGGTGTCAGCTGATTTGATTACTATTAGGTCTTTAACAATTGCAAAAACTGCCTGTCCCTTTCCTGTATTCTAATATGGCAAGAGAAACAGGAAGCAAGCTCTCTGCTTGAGCAACAAAAATCACTTATTTAACCAAAAGCTTCTTTTTTAAAAGTTGGCAGGGCAATCACCATGCCATGTGTCCCTCCCTAACTCCAGCCTCTTTCTTCAGAACCCTCTAACACCTCCACTTTTCATTCATTCATAAACTTCACTCAGAAATTCTGAAAGGCAGATAATTCAGGGATATGTGAAGCTGTTTTAAAGTTCCCTATTCTCATTCATGTGGATTCCCAGTCTAAAAGCACAGTTTTCCTCTCTTTTTTCTCTATTGTTGGGCGCACTAGGGGATGTCTCCCCAACAGTGCTCAGAATCTCAGACACATCCTAGTGTTCCAGAGACCACACCTGGCGATGCCGAGAATAACATGTGAGGATCTATCTGGGTCAGTTGCAGACAAGGCATACGTGTTAACCCTAATCTATCACTCTGGTCTCTTTATTCTCGATGCTACTCAACTTTTTTTACATTTTATTACTTTCAATTTATTAAATTTTTATTAAGGCACTGCTTTTCACATTTTTTTCTTCAATAAAAATCAGGTGAGATCATCCATGCTTGTCCTTCTGACATTTTTTACTTAACAGCTAACCTCCAGTCCTGTCCAAGTTGCAGTGAATTGAATTATTTCATCATTCTTTGCAGCTACATAGTATTTGTATTTATACCACAACTTCTGCTAGCACTCATTTGTCACGGGACACTAGGCTAATTCCATATCCTAGCTATTGCACTAAGTGTTGCGATGAATAACAGTGTCTACATGTCCTTTTGGATAAACCTTTTTGAGGACAGGGGTTGATAACAAGCAAGAAGTGAAGTTGCTGGGTCACATGGCAGCTCTATTATTACTTTTCTGCGAAATTTCTGTACTGTTTTCCTTATGCATTGAACAAGGCAACATTTCCAACAGCAGCAGGCAATAGTTCCTTTTTCACACATCGCCTCCAATACAGATTGTTTCCAGCTTTGTGTTGTTTTTATCTGTGCCATTCTCACTGGTGTAAGATGATACCTCAGTGTTGTCTTAATTTGGATTTCCCTGATCATATGTGATAGTGGGCACTTTGCGTACGCCTACTGATCATCCATCTTCTTAGAGAAATGTCTGTACATTTCCTCTCCTCATTTTTGGATACTTTTTTTGGGATATTTTTGTTGTTGATGTTATATGTGAGTACCTTATATATCTAGGATAGTAACCCCTTACCTGATGTGTTGAGTGTGAATACATTCTCCCATTCAGTTGCATTGTGCCTTTTAATTTAGGCCCATATTCTTTCTTCTATGAATAAACTTTTAACTTTGATATAGACCATTTTTAATTTTACTTTGACTTAACTTTTGCATAAAATGTGAGATGTGGATCCTTAATGCTACTTATCTTTCAAGATTTGGTCCTTACTCCATAGACCATCATAGACTACTCTAAACCATCATTTGTCTGCCTTTTCCATTTGACTGTTAATCCTTGAAAGCAATAATCCTTTTTCATGTCACCTTTACTTCCAGCACCATATGTCATGTGAATGCAGATTAAAAAAACAAAACTGTGTCCAATCAGTTAATTAGCTACCGCCTCGATAGTAATATAAACATTCCTGGGTGATTACTGTATAATAAAACAAAACATGTCAAGTTCTGTTCCTCCTACTTAAGGCAAAATTGTCATTTAAGGGTATTTTTCCAGGATATTGTCTAGATTGGCCAACAAAGACAAGAACAACTAATTCTAAATGCAACTCCTCTCCAGAAACATGGTCTATTTTTAAAACAGCCCTATGGATCTGTTACAAGGAAGCACAACAGAGCGGAGTGTCCTCTCTTGAATCACCTCATGCTATAACTAAGTTATCTCAGAAAAACATCAAATAAGTTTGTTTACTGAAAACCCTGGAAATGAGAAACAGAAGGATTTTATAGATGTGCATAAACTAAAGAAGAATGCTAAGTGCCAGCAGTGATCATTTGAATTTGGCACTAGAACCTAAATAGGTTATACATCTGAAAGAGTGATCAAAAATGTGATCAAAGGAGGGAACAGGGAAAATTATTTGGGCTGAAAATCTAAAAGTCATTAACTGAGAAATTCATTTATTCAAATTTTACTGTAATGTTTTTGAGAATGCAAGTTCTTAACCTGTGACTGTTTTCCTTGAACACCCACAGAGAATGAGACTTTGTTCAGCTGTGTCTAACAGAATACCGGTGTAGATCATTCGGCAAACATGGCCAAGTGTCACCATCACACCAACAATTTATCAGGCCTTCCTTTCACTCTTCTCTCCAGGGGCTAAAGGTTGGTGGTATTTTATCAAATATACATCTGCTAAGTCAGAAGAATCCATTATTAAACATAAAACATGCCAAAACCCAACTATGTGGTCACATATTATATTTCTGAAGTCTTTTCAAACACATCCAATTTAAAAATAGATCTTTAAAACAAGTTACTATGATTTTTAAATAAGAACCAAAGTTAACTTCTATGATTCTGAGCATGAATAAAGGGGCATTAATTATGAAAACTTTCGCTTAGCAAAACTCACAGCGACATTATGAAAACAAAATATGCTCAATACTTCTAATCACAGTAGGGTGAAAAGCTTCAAGACGAGCTAATATGCCAACAAGCAGATAAAAAGCTACATAAGAAAAATATTTTGGGATGGCTTCTAAGTGTACGTAGTGCACTTAGAAGTGTACAATGTGTGGGAGAAGGAGGAGAGAGAGAGGGAGAGGAGAGGAGATAAAGAACCTGCCATTTAGGCAGGATGTGGGAGGGGGAGGGAATTGGGGACATGGGTGGTGGCTGGGGGGCACTGGTGGAGGGCGGGTGCTGGAACACTGTGTGACCGAAACCCCCAAGCGTGAACAGCATTGTAATTGTATATCTCGCGGTGGTATAATAAAAATGTTTTTTAAAAAATTAAAGAAAAAGATTTTGGGGGCTAATTAGAAATAGTTCTAATTGTATAGTCAATATAAAATTGAAATCATGTTTACATTTTCTGATTTGGGGATTTGTAACAATTGAAAAATTATTGGATGCATTCTAATATTATAAGCATTATTTTATCTACTGATCTTAGATCTAAGTTTAATTCTTCCATGCAAAACCTAAGATATTTTGAGCACATACTATAAGCCAGGAAGCTTATAAATTAAAGCCAAATACCTGCTATCCCAGTACTCATACCTTCATAATAGATACTTCATAATAGATAATAGATACTTTAGATAATAGATAATAGATACTACATATAGATAATAGATACTTCATAATAGATACTTTGTAATAGATACTGGATATAAGTTTTGTGCTCAACACAAAACTTAAGGCTCAGTTGCCCAACATTACCGACAGA
Source organism: Cryptotis parvus (assembly GCA_021461705.1). NCBI lineage: Eukaryota > Metazoa > Chordata > Mammalia > Eulipotyphla > Soricidae > Cryptotis > Cryptotis parvus. The sequence goes on along the minus strand of JAJIBD010005119.1, from coordinate 2,382 downwards.
GGAGGGTCGGGACAACTCTTTCAGGTCAGTGTTCTGGAGGAGCTAACAAGTCAAGTTTAGGTTAAAAAAGAAAGATATGGGCTTTCCTGGAGATAGGAATGATGAGTGCCTTGACTCACAAACTAGACATTATAAGTTCACTGAAAGCAGGTAATATTTTTTTACTTATTTTTTTTTGTGAGTGGGAGTGGTCCACACCTGGTTGTGCTCAAAGCTTTCTTCCTGGGTGCTCAGAGGACTGTGTACGATCATCTTATTCCAAAGAGTTCATTCATCAGAGAGCGCTTAACATATTGTTTGTTGGCTGAGAAATTAAAGCCAGATATTCAAAAATAGCACCTTAGGCAGTTTTCATCAGCATTGCATAGAAGTACTTTATCTTTAACCTTCAATGTTCATCGGCTAAGAGTTCATTATCCTAAAAGCATGCCAGGAATTGATGCTTTTGTATTGCCCCATCAGCACACTCCTCCTCAGCCTAGCCCCCACACAGTTATGATTAGGCGACCTCCATACATGGCCTGGTAACAATGACCTTGGTCTTCTTTGTGCTCTAAGGTGCTCCACAGCAGATGAATTTCAACCAAAATGGGGCTAGCATATCTACATCTCCCTTAGTGACTGTTTGAATTAGAAACAAGGTGACATCCAATTTTTACGGACCCATATTATAGAAATTCCTAAAAACTGATTCCTTTCAAAAGTCAGTTGGAACTTTCACACAGAGCAAATAGCAAATAAATTGTTTTGTTTAGTTTGGGACCCACACCCAGCTCAGTGGTTACACCTGACTTTTCACTCAGGAATCACTTTTGGCAGGATCAGGGAACCGTATAAGGTATCAGGGATCAAACCTAAGTCTTCACATGATCAGTTAATCTTTGATAAAGGTGCAAAGAGCCAAACTGGAGTAAAGAAAGCCTCTTCAACAAGTGGTGCTGGGAAACTGACAGCTACATGTAAAAAAATGAATTTGGACCTGTGTCTAACACCTTGCACAAAAAATCAGATCAAAATGGATTAAAGATCTTAATATCAGACCTGAATCCATAAAGTCCGTTGAAGAAAATATAGGAAAAACTCTCCACGACATTGAAGCTAAACGGCATCTTCAAAGGTGAAACATCACTAACAAAGCAACTAGAAGAAAAGATAAACATATGGGACTACATGAAACTAAAGAGCTTCTGCACCTCCACCTCGAATGAAACAGTGACCAAGATAGAAAGACAGTCCACAGAATCAGAAAGAATATTCACCCAATACCCATCTGATAAGGGTTAATATCCAGGATATATCAGGCACTGGTACAGCTATATAAGAAGAAAACAGCCAACCCCATTAAAAATGGGGAGAGGAGATGAATAGAAACTTTGACAAGGAAGAAATTCGAATGGCCAAAAGGCATATAAAAAAATGTTCAGCATCACTAATCATCAGAGAGATGCAAATCAAAACAACAATGAGATATCACCTCACACCACAGAGACCGGCCCATATCCAAAAGGGTAAAAGCAACAAGTGCTGGCGTGGATGCGGGAAAAGGAGACTCTCATACATTGTTGGTGGGAATGTCGACTTGTACAACCTTTCTGGAAAACAACATGGACATTCCTCCAAAGACTAGAAATTGAGTTCCCTTTTGACCCAGCCATACCACTCCTGGGAATATACCCTGGGAAGCCAAAAACACACAGCGGAAACACAATCCGCACTTTTATTTTCATAGCAGCACTATTCACAATAGTCAGAACCTGGAAACAACCACTATGCCAGAGAACTGATGACCGGATAAAGAAACTGTGGTCCATCTACACAATGGAATACTAAGCAGCTGTTAGGAAAAATGAAGTTGTGAAATTTGCCTATAAATGAATGGACATGGAAAGGATCATGTTGAGTGAAATTAGTCAGAAGGAAAGAGAGAGACATAGAATGACTGCATTTATTTGCGTGACATAAATATATCAGGTGATCTTACCAAAAGTGGAAATTACCACAAACGTGTGGGAGTCAGAGGTTAGATAAGATAGAGAAGGGAACATGTGTGAATAAATGTCAAAAGGGCTGATACCAACATAGAACTGAGCATTAAATACAGGCAAAAAACACACATGATGGCTTCTAAGTGTATGTAGTGCAACCCACAACGTGTAAGAGAAGGAAAAGAGAGAGAGAGGAGAGAGAAAAGAGATAAAGAACCTGCCATTTAGGCAGGCTATGGGAGGGGGAGGGAATTGGGGACATTGGTGGTGGAAAATGGGCACTGGTGGAGGGCGGGTGCTGGAACACTATGTAACCGAAACCTCCAAACATGAACAACGCTGTAATTGTATATCTCATGGTGGTATAATAAAATGTTAAAAAAAATTTTTTAAAAAT